>JAXQQM020068110.1:0-78269 GCA_034641835.2 Pinus albicaulis | reverse complement strand
AGCCACTTCATATCATCCACTTCTCCAGGCAAACAAGAGCTTCTCTTCAAGCTCATAATGCTATGTATTTCTATAACCAAGTTCTCCCTAAAAATCACCGCCGTCTCGTCAATTGACTTTCTATGTTGGGTATGTAAGCTATATTCTTTCCACGACTAGCCCCACGCACCGTACGTTGCGCTGGGCGTAACAGGGGGGTCATAGGGGGGGGCGGCAGGCCCCCCTGTCGGGGTCCGAGGCAGCGCCCCGGGAAAAAAAAAATTTGGTATGTGGTCCCACTCATAGGCGGACCCACCCATGTTTTGTGCATGATTTTGCACATGGTTTTGGGGTATGATGGTTTTCGCCCCCTGGTATTTTGTAGATCCAGTCAAGGGAACTACGATTATGTTCTAATCTAGGGTTAATGGATTGGGGTTTATGTGTGCTTCGGCATGTATATATATGTGTTGTAACACTAAAAGGAATATAATGAAAAATCAAGCTGGTCGTCCCGATTTGGGATCCAGGGGAAAATCTCTGTGTTTATCTGTTTTATGTTTTATGCTCTCGCTATTGTTTATTTTCTGTTATAAGATTCATGTGTAGATAATTTCTGTTCAGGGTTAAAACCTACATTTGGTATCAGAGCTATTTTGGCTTCAAGGGGACGCCTTTGTTGTTGAGGGTTTTTTGCTCGGGCCTGTGGTAGACCCTGTGCAGTGGGAGATCTGCGGGATCGATTCTTGCGGTGAAAGAAGATGGTGAGCGGCGGAAAGATAGAGATCGAGAAATTTAATGGTCAGAGTTTTGAGTTGTGGAAACTCAAGATGGAGGATCTGCTGGTGGATAAAGATCAGTGGATCGCGGTAGATCCGGGTACTAAGCCAACGGGAATGTCAGATGAAGACTGGAAGAAGCTGGATCGGAAGGCTAAGAGCACAATACGGTTGTGTGTCTCAGATTCAGTATTGTTGAATGTATCTGGAGAAGCTACGGCGAAGAATTTGTGGGAAAAACTTGGGACTTTGTACCAATCTAAGTCTCTGGTGAATAAGTTGTTCCTGCGGAAAAAGCTGTATAACCTGAGGATGAAGGATGGAGACTCGGTGACAAAGCATCTGAACGCCTTCAATACTGTGGTAAGTCAGCTGTCGTCTGTTGATATTAAAATCTCAGATGAAGATAAGTGCATCAGTTTGTTGTGCTCTCTACCAGACTCGTGGGACAGTCTGGTTATTGCAATAGGTAGCAACACAACTACCTTGAATTTTGATGACATTGTCTCAGCCTTGTTGTCGGAGGAAATGAGACAGAGAAATATGGAGGGTCAGAATGGAGATGCCTTATCTGTACGAGGAAGGTCCCAGAACAGAAACAAGAATAAGGTTTCGAGTGGGAAATCTAAATCTAGAGGGAGATCTAAATCTCCTGGAAAGTTTGTAAAGGTGTGCTGGAAATGCGGAAAGGAAGGACACTACAAAAAGGAATGTAGATCTAAAGCTCCTGAGAAAGGAAAGGGATCTGATGAAGCTCCTTCTGCAGAGGCAAAAACCACCTCGGATGAAGGTGGGGATGTGTATTTGGCTTCGTCTTCAAATACACATGTAGATCATGAGTCATGGTTGATTGACTCAGGTGCATCCTTTCACTTCACTCCCCATAGGGAGTGGTTCTGCGAGTATGAGAAATTTGATGGTGGTGATGTCTTCCTAGGGGATGATAGGAGGGCGGAATGCGTCGGACGTGGAAAGGTCAGAGTTTGAAGGCTGCCGAGTGGAAGGATTAGGAGAGCCGTGCTAGGCTCACCCTGCAAACCCCAGAATCTTTATCTCTGTGTATATAAGCGTGCATCTCAGAATTTTCCCAAATCAAAATCTTCAATAGCTGGCAATTTCACAACTGTACCATTTGCATGTGGAAGCTATCTTCAGCATATATTCAAAATCATTCACTATTGATTCCATTAAATGCCATCATATATGGAATTATATCAATTTCACTATCTACTCCTCTTCAGGCAAATTCATAAACTTTTCATCAAACCTTATCCATATACACCCAGATTTCATTCATTTAATTACCAACATCCAAGTGTGTTTATACACATCATCCAACTACCATCTGCATTCTCAATCCAATTTAGAGACTTCATTTCAATTCCAATGTCAAATCTTGTACATGCTCATCAACCCAATAAACATGACCAAAATTCAATGAAGCAATGGACCATGTTTTAATATTAATTTGACATTATTTTAAGCAATGAAATGCTTAGACTAATCCTTACTCAATGCGCCCTTTTCAAAACATACAGTCATTCAGATTTTGAAAATCTGTCTTCAATCTCTATTTAATACAACAGAAGACATTCTTACCACTTGCCAATCTGTAGTCGAATTCATCAATTGCTTTTCTGATTCTTAGATGCTTTTCACCTTGATATGCCCTTACTACCATACTACTCTGCGTTTCTGCAACAATTGCCAGCGCTTTTATTACATTCAACCTTTACTGTGCCCTCTCCAATTCATATTGCGCCTTAGCATTTTCGTTACCATACATCGACTTGTTCCATCACATTGCGTTCAGTTTCGTTCACACGCTTCTGCAAATAGGTTTTCGCTATGGCAACCAACTGAAATTTCACTTCAAAGCCAAAGGCTAACAAATAAATCAATATCAATCAATCGTTACTTAACAATTGAAAGTACTTTCTCAGATTTCAACGCTGTACATGGGTTTCAATTACAACATTCCTCATACCATTATTAATTCAAATCACAATTACCAGATTCAATTCTGGTTCCACGTCTTACCAGATCGATTATGCTATGTACTTAGCCATAAATCGATTTACCAACACAGCAATTTGCCACGCTGTTCAAACTATTTCACAACAATTTGAAACTGTATTTAATTGGATTTCAAACAAAGTTTGAACCACAGTTCTGCGCCCTTTTCAGCACTTGCAGATCGATATAAACTCCATCGAATTACCCATCACTCTTAATCGATTTCTGCAGTAGGCAATTATAATATGGATCCACCAATTGACACAAAACAGCGCTTTCTACCAAATGTTAATGAATTACAATGCATATTTAATTTCATGCTGGACATTACCATTAACAATTATTTTTAATTCCATCACTCGGCATCACCAGCGCATCAGTCGGCTTTTCATTAATGCCCAACTGTATCAAGAGGAATCTTACATTTCCAGGCGATGACTTCACCTTTTTTTTAATGAGATCGATTCTCTAATTTGTGTGTAGGGCAGTCTCCCACAGCTATGCACAGGGTTATATCTTATGGCTTTGGCGCTAACAAAGAATGATTACGGCAATCGATTAAAGCGCTGGTTCAACACAAAAACTACAACCACCATTTATGCAAAGATTTAACACTATTTATATTCAATTCCACCCAACATCATTCGATTTCCCAATCAACCAAAACATATATAATCTGAAACAAAACACAATTACTTACAAACTTTTGTTGGCCAGATATTCGGAATTGATGGCCCTCTACAAACTGCCCGAAGGCGTCCAAGCAGAAAACCTCTCACACTCTACTCACACTCACTCACAATCTCAATGTGTTTTTCTCTCAAAACCCCCTCCTATTTATACAATTTTTAAAAATGATCTAATTAAATGCTCAATCCCCTTAATATCTCAACACCACTAAAATATCTCAACAAATCCCTAAATCTCTCAACATCCCTAAAACTTAGAAACTAATTCCAACTTAGGCTCCCTCATTAATTCTAAATAATCTAGAAACTAATTTCTCTCACATTTACAATTTCTCACAAATAATTAATAATATTAATATTTACATGAAATTTAATATTTCTTCAAAACATGAAACCCCCTAGCTTAGATAAAATACAAGGTGTTTTTCGGAGCTAATGCTCCTGCATCAGACTCCCCATGTAAGAAAATTCATGACCACCTGGTCATAAGTCTGGATAATTATTTCCTCTTGGATCCCAAATTTTATTTTGTAATCTTTCCTTGCTTGTCAATTGCTTTACTGTTGTTGTTATCTGCTGTTGTCCTCCAGGTTTCCATATTTTGTATTGTAGTGTTCCACTTGCTCTGCCTTCAAGATCTGCTACCGTCTTCCTCTTGTTGTCTCTCCTTTTCTTTCTTGCTGCTGTCTTTCTCTGGGATGTTTTTATCATTAACCTCCTTATCAACTCAATTTCTTTGTCCAGTATGTCCTCTGTCTGCTGATTGTTTCCATCTCTTGATTGCTGAACTCTCATTCTTGCTTGTTCTTCACTTGTTTTGATCGCTTCCTTTTCACCCTTACTGCTGTTTTGCACTTTTTCTGCTGCTGCTACATTGTCTTTTAGAACAATTTCTTGCCTCTGTTTTCTGCATCTGTCAATTTCTTCCCGATTATTATTTATGACAACTTCTTTGTCATCCTTCTTCAACAATCTATCCTGGACATTCATCCTCTGCTCTTCCAATTTCCTCCTTTGAAAGTCTAATTCTCTATATAACTCAATGATTTTACTTGGAGTGGACTTTGGAAATTTTACACGATCTTCCATTTCCTCATTTGTTATTGTCTCATTATCACATGGTCTTTCTTCTACTAAATCTTCCTTAACATCCTTCAGTAGATGTTCTTCCTCTTCTTCCAAACCTGCAATCATACACAAATCATTAGTTTTAAAATCACAAGACCTTACGGTCTTATTTGATGCTTCAGTCATCAAGTCTTCGGGCTGCTTCGAATCATTCATATGATTCAACTCCTCTAGCTCTTCATCACTTTCAAAAAGTAATGGTCCACTCTCTAGGTAACATATCGAAACTTCAACATCTTCTTTAGCATCTTCATTTTGCTGTAGCTCAACTCTTTCGAGCTTCTCTATCCTCTGTCTGGCATCTATAACCTGTTCAAGTTCCCTTAGTTCCTTTATCAACTGCATATTCACCTGATGATTCCTCTTCTCTTGTAGCCTCTGCCACTTCAGCTTCTTTCTTATGACATAACCATGCTTCTGGTCTACCTCATTTCTTTGCAACATATCCATTAACACCTCAAGCTGAACTGCTATCTCAGCCTTCTCCCTCTCATATTCCTCTTTGCTTAACTGTCTCTGTATGCCAATTGCCTTGGAATCCTTCTTCTTTTGTCCTCTGCTGTGGTTGATTTCAGAACCTCTGTTACGACTGTCACTAGTCATCATCCTTTCCATCTCTATGAGTCCCTCACTCACTTTACTATGAGTTGCACTAAAGCCTCTTCAGCAGCAAGTCTTGTCCTGCCGCCACTTACCTCACCAAGCTCTCCTCACTCAGTCTTTTGGCAAGCAATTGGTTCTCTATCTCCGGAACCTCCTTTGAGCACTTCTCTTTGCTCTTCCTGGCTTCAACTCATCTACCTGTTCACAACTGTCTTCCTTTTCCAATCTCCATTGGAATTCTTCAAGGTTATGCCACATCTATGTTTTCACTTAGAAACTTTCACCAGCTTCCTTTATCTGTTAGCAATTCTAAACACATTTCCTTTTGGGAGTTGCAATAATACTTCAATGCAAATACTACAATATTCTATTCTTCAAATAAACCCATATCATCTTACCTCCAATATCTCGTCTGATCTTGTCCTTCCATTCTCCTGCACTTCAATTACCTTCAGAATCTCACCACTCCTGCAAATCTGTTTCAACAAATATTTATGCTTCCTCTGCATAAATTCTCGATATTCAACCACTGCCAATCAGATTTTAAAATCTGATTCTCTCTTCCAATCTTCTGGCTTGATCTGGCAAACTTTAGCTGTCAGCAACAATTACTTCTTTGCTGAGTTTCTTCTTTGCTGCAACCATCAATCATCATTCCATTTCTTTGTCAGTAAAACTCAAATCAAAATTAACCAAACATAATACCTGCACGATCCAAGTGAATTTCCATTCCCTAACATCGCTTTGGATTCTTTCTGTCTCTGCAATCTCTGCTTAATTCGGCTTTCCCTGCCTCTAAGAACTTAATTGTTCTTCTCCATTCTCCCAGCTGTACTCTGGTTGCTTGACTGTCAGATTAGAATCTGATCTCCCTTACCTGCATACACATCTCTCCACACATGATTTGATATAAATTCAAATTCAGTCTTCAATACTTCTTAAGAAACTTTCATACAGAACCTGGCTCTGATACCAAATGACGCAAGCTTAGAGCTTGCAATACCCAGGAAATTTAAACTCTGTTATATCCAAATGTATCATCATTATATGCCCAAATCAAAACAGACTATAGCTGGCAATTTCACAATTGTACCATTTGCATGTGGAAGCTATCTTCAGCATATATTCAAAATCATTCATATTGATCCCATTAAATGCCATCATGTATGGAATCATATCAATTTCACTATCTACTCCTCTTCAGCAAATTCATAAACTTTTCATCAAACCTTATCAATATACATCCAGATTTCATTCATGTAATTACCATCATCCAAGTGTGTTTATACACATCATCCAAATACAACCTGCATTCTCAATCCAATTTAGAGACTTCATTTCAATCCTAATGTCAAATCTTGTACATGCTCATCAACCCAATAAACATGACCAAAATTCAATGAAGCAATGGACCATGTTTTAATATTAATTTGACATTATTTTAAGCAATGAAATGCTTAGACTAATCCTTACTCAATGCGCCCTTTTCAAAACATACAGTCATTCAGATTTTGAAAATCTGTCTTCAATCTCTATTTAATACAACAGAAGACATTCTTACCACTTGCCAATCTGTAGTCGAATTCATCAATTGCTTTTCTGATTCTTAGATGCTTTTCACCTTGATATGCCCTTACTACCATACTACTCTGCGTTTCTGCAACAATTGCCAGCGCTTTTATTACATTCAACCTTTACTGTGCCCTCTCCAATTCATATTGCGCCTTAGCATTTTCGTTACCATACATCGACTTGTTCCATCACATTGCGTTCAGTTTCGTTCACACGCTTCTGCAAATAGGTTTTCGCTATGGCAACCAACTGAAATTTCACTTCAAAGCCAAAGGCTAACAAATAAATCAATATCAATCAATCGTTACTTAACAATTGAAAGTACTTTCTCAGATTTCAACGCTGTACATGGGTTTCAATTACAACATTCCTCATACCATTATTAATTCAAATCACAATTACCAGATTCAATTCTGGTTCCACGTCTCAACAGATCGATTGTGCTATGTACTTAGCCATCAATCGAATTACCAACACAACAATTTTCTAACTTGTAAATGCGCTCCCCTGTTTCTAAGAACTCATGTCATTATTTCTGAACTTTACATAGTGTATAAACCTACGCCCTTTTGCACTCAAGCCACCACCAACAGCGTTCAATTAACACTTATGCATTCATTCCGGAACAGCATTCAGGATTTTCAAGCTGATATACAAAACTTGTAGACTCAATTGGAAAAATCATTACGGCAAACAGGATTTAAATCAACAATTTGTACAACGCTCATTTGATTCGTAAGGATTTACCAATCCACTTATGAACTCCACGGATTTACATTTGTTGGCGCTCTTTTTCTTCCGCATTGCTATCAAAAACACAAATCAATATACAACATAATCTCTCCCCTGAATTATCAATTCAATTTAACAATTGTCATATGAATATCGATCCCTCCAATCAAACTTACAGATTCTTTCATGTTGGCACTTTATTCAATCACTTGATACATCAATCCAGATATATATGTTTGTATACAACTTTTCTCAATCAATCAACGATATATATATAAATCTGAAACATTGTTTTCATATAAACAAAAAGGAGATCACTTACAACCTTTTTCTTTGGCCGGATACTCAACATTCATGGCCCTTACAATTTGCCAGAGGCTACAGCCTTGGCTGTTCAAGCCTGCCTTCAACTATTCTCACTATTCAAGTGTCTCATTTGCCTTTTGAGGCCTTCAATTTATAAATTAAAAATGCACTGTAAATTGAGCCTCTATCCCTTTAAATCTCTACCAAATCCTCAAATCTCTCAACATCCCTAAAAGATAAGATTCTTATCCCTAAGACTTAGAAACTAATTCCAACTTAGGCTCCATCATTATTCTAAATAGTCTAGAGAAACTAATTTCTCTCATATCCTTTTATTAATAAAAGGATATTTATAAAATCCTCACCTTCTCCTATTTTATTCAAATTAATTAATAAAATATTAAAAATTGTCACACCCCTTTCTAACATATTTACAAATAAAAATGCCCTTGATGCTCTGCATCAGACTCCCCATGTAAGAAAATTCATGACCACCTGGTCATAAGTCTGAATAATTATTTCCTCCACGGATCCCAAATTTTATTTTGTAATCTTTTCCTTGCTTGTCAATTGCTTTAATGTTATTTGCTATCTCTTTGTCATCCTCCAGGTTTCCATATTTTGTGTTGTAATGCTCCACTTGCTCTGCCTTCAATACTCTGCCTCTTGTCTCCTTTTTGTTGTCTCTCCTTTTCTTTCTTCTAGCTGCTTGTCTTTCTGAGATGTTTTTATCATTAACCTTCTTATCAACTCAATTTCTCTGTCAGTATGTCCTCTTGTCTGTGATTGCTTCCATCTCTTGATTCTTGAACTCTCATTCTTGCTTGTTCCTCACTTGTTTTGATCGCTTCCTTTTCACCCTTCTTGCTATTTTGCACATTTTCTGCTACTACATTGTCTTTTAGAACAATTTCTTCCTACATTTTTACGCATCTGTCAATTTCTTCTTGATTATTATTTATGACAAGCTTGCTTTGTCATCTTCTTGACAATCTATCACGGACATTCATCTCTTGCTCTTCCAATTTCCTCCTTTGAAAGTCCAATTCTCTGTAACTCCAATGATTTTGCTTGGAGTGGACTTTGGAAATTTTACACGATCTTCCATTTCCTCATTTGTTGTTGTCTCATTATCACATGGTCTTTCTTGCTAAATCTTCCTTAACATCCTTCGGTAGATGTTCTTCCTCTTCTTCCAAACTGCAATCATACACAAATCGTTAGTTTTAAAATCACAAGACCTTACGGTCTTGTTTGATGCTTCAGTCATCAAATCTTCCGGCTGCTTCGAATCATTCATATGATTCAACTCCTCTTGCTCTTCATCACTTTCAAAAAGTAATGGAACACGTCACTAGCCTAGACCTCTAAATTTGTGCATTAGGTTTCAATGCTTCCTTAGGTTGATTGAATTCATTTTAAAGTTGATCTTGAATTAATGTTGCAATTTTGAGGCCTTACCGAATGTGATCTCGAATTCTTAATGCACAACTATATGCAAAAGAAAATCATTCCAATTTGATGAATACTAGCTAAGAGAGGGATAGTATATCATAAAAAAGCAACAATCAATCGAATACAAGAAGAAACTTTCCTAATGCATCTAAGACAACCAAAGAAGAAAACGAAATTCTCTTTCCTTGTTCACTAAAAGCTACTAATGGAAAAGAACTTTTTTCATTTTCAAACTAAGAGAGAGAATGAAAATTTTGTTGTTTTAGATGAATGAGAAGTGAGAATACACTACTACACTAAATGACAAAATGGACACTAGTTTTGAGTAATTCGAATGAAACTATCTAAAACAAATAGATCAATTCAATACGAACATCAAACAAACTCAAAATAGAGATGCACTCCTTTAAGCAAAAACATGGCTTTCAAACCGGTTCAGTGAGCAATGTAATCTATGCTCAGGGTGACAGATGGAGAGCTAAATGAACGTGAAGATGATCATTCAACAACCCAATGACACGTAGAATCGAAAGAAAAACGAAGATAATTAGTCAACAAACTGAGAAGATAAAGACCTAAGTGATTCAAACTCAACTCAGAAGGTTCAGTGAGGAGGGAGTCGAACAAGCGATAAAAGACACCTAGAAACCCTAGGATGAAAAAATCCACTGATCGAGATAAGGGAAAACAATGAAGAATAAGACAGAAGACAAAGCAATTCTAGTGTTTCTTCAAGGACATTAAAAATCCAACCCAGTGATCAGAGAATGACAATTGGAAAAAAAATTTTAACCTATGGGATTCGACGATGATCTTGTCTAGATTGTATTAAGTGCTAAACAGAGGTTGGCGTGCCCGTGAAAAAGGCAACAAGCGCCAATCGGTGCGACTATTCAAGCAACAAAAGCATCGAGCCAGAAAACTATGGAAAAAAGAAAAAGCCACTGAGAAGAGGTCAGACTTGACACTTTGAGGCTAAATGTGATGGCTGAAAACAGTGAGACAGGCATAACAAAGAAAAAAAAACAATAAAATGACCAAATTCGAACATACATGCAAAACACTAGACTATCAACGAGAGACGACAAACACACTAATACCCAGTATGGTTGCCAACTTGTTGTGTAGTTAAATACCCTCTGCAGATAGAGGCAATCCCTCTAGCCCTAGAGTGGGTCTAGCAACAAGGGAACAAGTTGGACCTTTGGAATCCTAGCCTATAAATGAAAATGAGTTAGGACAGATGGCCTACCTTGGTCCAATGCTTTTGTTGTAGTTTGCAGTAGCGATCCGTTGATATTTGTCTTCACACTTCGCGGTCCTTCAATGATAATGTCTATTTACCTGCACAAGGATAAAGTGAACGGTGACATCATACGAAAACATATTTTCATTCACAACTATTCGATTGTTCAAGGAGAATCAAACAGTTTGCATATGATCGCACACAAAATTGGAACAAAAAAAACCAGTCATGTATTAATGATAGAGAAATTAAGTTTACAACCTTAATGCCTTGGTAATTCATGACCTCCTTGACGGGTTCGGTCTGACATGTCTCAAGCATTCATTGAGGATGTTAGACTTGGTGAGGCAATAGACTCTGGAAATCTCTCTCGACAATGGATTCCTCTATACCTTATTCTTCACACCAAATATAGTAAGAAATATTCAGCTAGCTGAAACCATGTGAGAAGGATGTATTTATAGGAGAGGAGGAGGTGTTTTGGGATCCCTCATAAGGTGGAAGAGAGGTTATATCTCTTTGGGGAGTTGCAAAAATATAGGAAACAAGAATCCAGATGGAGGATTTCGACGTTATTCAGTCAAACAAACCATGATGACTCCGCTCACTAAGTAATTAGGAATGTAAACTTTGCTTCTATTTTAAAAAACATTCCAAAAACATCTCGGTGCGGGTAAGACATTGAGACAGAGTGCTAATGGGCACAGGGTCCAGTGTTAATTTCCCTGTCGGCGCGGGGCCATAACTACCTACCAGCGTCGACCCAGAAACACATGTTTTTTAGAGTGCCTTGAGGAGTGATAAATAGAGGAAATGTTTTTAACATGCCAAGGGATGCAATGACACTTTTTTCAAGGTATGAAAATACACAAAAGTCACTGAAATGGTCCTCCAATGTGCGGGATGGGGATTACAGGGACGGTGACAAAATATTGTGTAACAGTCACATACCCAACCCAAAGGATAAGGTTTAGGATGAGGACTGGTTCCAAATTTAGTTTCTTAACCATGGATTCTGAAATAAGGTTGGATTAGGATCCAATATCAAACAAAGTATCTACTTTGTTATGTATTGAGATGACTCTCATATGGAAAATATCTATTCTTTCTTTATCATGTTGAGTTTCATTAAGGTTACTAGAAGAACTAGTACTTGCAATAGAATCCTTAGCTTTTAATCACATGGTTGTGATCTTTGTTTCATCTCTATAATTAGATCCTAAATCATGTTGTGTAGTTGCAACAGCCTTTTTTTTCCCTTTGTTGTTAAGTTTTTTGGGTCTCATCTCATAATGAAGTTTCCAACAATGGTCTTCATCATAATGCTTCTTGAACAATGTTTACATGTGAGTTTTTGAAAATGCGGCAAGATGATGGAGCTTAGTGAAATGAAGTCGCCTTCACTAAGTGGGCCCGCGGTACTATTTTTGGCACAAAGTCTATTTTTAGACTACGTCTATTTTTAGACATATGGAGCATGGTCCGGGGGTTGCGGTATGTTATTCTTGGATGATTGGTTGAGTTGGTAAAAATAGATGGACCTCTATTTTTAGACATTTAGGTTGAGATATTTTTTAGGCCCTTACCTATCCTAAAAATAGAAAAGTCAAATGTATTTACCCTTAATAATATTTGGACTCTAAGCTTCGGTTACTCTCTTGGAGCACTTGATGAGCTACGAGAAGTGGCTCATGCATACGGCAGAGGAATTACGCTATTCCTAGGGGTTTGGTGAGCTCATGCATGGTTGACTTGATTAGGACTTCGGTGGCGAGAAGTTTGGTGGAGTTGATGAGACGATTGGTGGAGTTGTGTTCGGTTTAACTTAGTTGAACTAGTTGAAGTTAGTTTAACTAGCTAATCAACTAGTAATGAGTGGAGTGAATTAAATATTATTTAATTCACTAATTATTAACTCATTATTCAACTCAAGAACACATCGATTCACTACGGTGCATGGACGATTCGGTGGAGACAGTGGAAGAGGTAGATGAAAGGGTTGAGATAGCTATCGGTTATGACATACGATTGTGTGCATGAGATTTGCACCACACTTGAAGTACACACTTGAGGATTGCGCATTTGTCAAGCCAAGGAAGGTCGAACCTTGAATCTCCTCATTAGACCGGCCTTGATTGCGCAATAGAGGCGAACCCAATTAGTGGATGTGTTTTGAACGTGACTTGTTCAAAACCAAGCTAGTTTGTGTGTAACTTTATGAGATAGTCTTGAGTACTTGTGAAGTGTGTACTATGTCTTGTTATATTCCTATCCATTATAATATCTGAGAATAAGTGAGGGTTTTCAGCTATAAGCTTTCCCCATACATCTTGTGTAATGTGTGTGATGTTTTGATGATCTTTTGATCGCATACCACTTGTTTTATTTCCGCATGTGTGATGATCTGGTGGAAGAGATTATGTGTTGCATATGAATTCAATTGATATGTGATTGGGATAATATTGGTGGATAAATCTTCATTATTCGGCAAATTTCTACATGGTATCGAGCTATCGGGCAGTTGATCATCACGGTGATTACAAACTTATTTCGGTAGACGAGTACGCATGCGAGCCCGGAGTAGCCTGCGGATCCATCCTTTCCTTTGAAAGGTGATACATCTAGTAAATGCCTAGCAGTTGATCTCTGTGCTAGAAATAATTTGTTCTCACGGATACGAGCGGTTGAGCTTTGAGCTTGAGTCGAATTTTTGCGGCGGTTTGTTTTCTTGGTGCAGTTGAAAATGTCTTTCAACGGTTTGCGTGCTCGAATATGCTCTTGAAGGCGGTTCGAATTATGTTGCATGGAAGGATCGCATGGAGGAAGTATTAGAAGATAATGGGCTAAAGGAGTTCGTAGATATGGATGTCCAAACGCGATCTGTGAAGTCGAGGCTTAGCAAAATAAGATGGCGAAATGTTGAAGGATTACGTTGGAGGACGTAAAGGATCACATTGTATCTAGCTTGCATGGAAGAAGCTTCTCCATATTTGATGTGGAAGCGTTGATGAATCTATTCCGGAAGTAAGAGCGACCAAAGGAAGGCGGCGCTCAAGGATAAGCTCGAAACATTAAGATGGAGAAAGGCGGCGGTATCGCAAATACCTACCGAAGTTCCTCAATGCGGAGATCGGGCGGGAAGTGTGGGGTGGGCGTAGAAAGATGAGGACATGGTGAACCTGGCTCTCCTTCTTCAGAAGGCTTGGCATTCATATCGAGATAGTGTCAATGGTCGGGAGAAGTTGCGGGATGGGAGCGCCTTTGGACGGATCTCATGCGGGAGGAGATAAGGAGGAATACCGGACGGATCTTCATAAAAAAGGTATACGATGAAGAAAATTCTTTGGATGCCAAAGAAGGGGAAGAGCAAGAAGACTTCTCGGTCACAGTGCGAGAGAAACGCAACAAGCGAAGACATGTCCAAGGTGAAGTGTTTTCCAGGTTTGTCACTGACACGGACCTTTATGCCACAAATTGTCAGAAGAAGAAAAATAAGAAATTTGGCATCGGATGCACGGCGGGAGAGGCATTGGCTTCTCGATTAATTGGATTTTCAGCGATCGCATGCTTGGTTTCAAGTGTGGTGGGATCGGTTGGTTCTTGGATAGTGGTGCGTCATTTCACATGACCGGAGATCGAGATATGTTTTCGGATGCGGAGGAAAAATATCTTGGAGTGCACATTGAGATGGGCGATGATGTTAGATACGATGCGAATGGTATCGGTACCATTTCCTTTGAGAGGAGTCACAGTAAACCTTTCATATTGAAGGAAGTTTTGCATGTTCAGGGATTGATGAAGAACACGATCTACGTAGCGATGTTGGAAGACAAGGGTATGATGTAGTCTTCGGTGAAGGAAAAGCTCTGTAACATTAAGACTATAGGTGAACCGGAAGATAGAGGTTCGAGTCGAAACCTTTATCGATTGCAAGTAGATAGATACAGCGGCAATGGCATACAAGGCGGGAGAAGTGGTGAGCCGAGGATGATGAGGGGCGAGCGTAGCTGAGGAGATTGGGCCACCTTCACCATGGAGCTTTGAAGATGCGCAGCGATTTCTCTTTGAGCTTCCTAAGGGCACTCTTGCGCGGTCGAATCGGTGCAGGGTGTACCTTGGGGGAGTATGTGAAAACCACCTTTCATGAGAAGGATAGTCGCGCCCGACAATCCTTGAGAGAGTTCACGGACGTGTGTGGTCCTTTCTCTGTAGCTTCGACGACAAAGCACAAGTACTATGTGATCTTTGTTGATGATTTCTCTCGGAAGTCTTTGGATCTTCTTCATGCGAGAAGAAGAGCTGAACCATTTTCTAAGTTACGGCGAATTCAAGACGCGATGAAAAAATCGAGGGGAAGCATGTGAAGGCTCTTAGGAGCGACAATGGTGGTGAATTCATCTCGGCTGAATTCAGGACTACACATGGACGCATAAGGGATTCGAAGCTCATCGCACCCCATAACCCATAGGCGAACGGGGTGGGCGGCGGAAGAAACAGGCGATCGTGGAGTCTTGCACGGGCGATGTTGCATGATCGGGGCCTACCCCTTCACTTGTGGGGGCGAGGCATGCAATACAACGTGTATGCGGGAGACCGTTGTCCTCACAAGGTTCTTGGCATGAGTACACGGGAGGAGGCGTTTTTTACGTAGAGCTGATATTTCTCATGCGAGAATTTTTGGCTCCACTGTCTACATGCATGTGACGAAGGATGCCGGAAAGAAGGAAATTTGGATCCGGCCGCCGAAGGTTGGAATATTTGTGGGGTACAGCGATGCACTACGCTATCGGGTGTATTTGCTAGACCGTCGCAAGGCGTTGTGCGACGGGATATCAAGTTTCGGGAGGAGAAAGCCATGCGGTGTTACGCCGAGAAGGAGCCTGCCACTTGCATGCGGATGAGGAACATTTAGTTCCTAAGGAGAGACTTCGGGATGTGGATCGGCCACAAGAGGAAGTTCGGGAGGTGGAAGAAACCACCCATGCGGTGCCAACCATCGGAGGGCGCAAGCGCACTCACGAAGGGCGGGGCGGCTCGAGATGCGAGAGAAGGTTGTAGGGGGACCACCTACGGCACGGCGCGAGCCCGAGCCGATCACGGATCCGCTCTGCCCCCAGGATACATGGCTCTTGTGAGTCAATGTCGTGAGCGGAGCCATCCTCTTTGAGGAAGGTTTGTGGAGGAACCCGCATGGGTAGATACCATGATCGAAGAATATGATTCGATCGTCGAAGCAGAGTGCATGGGAGATTGTCCCAAGACCGAAGGAAATCGGTGGTGGGTTCGCGATGGATCTACAAAGTGAAGCGGGTGGGCAGCCCGGGAGTGGAGAAGTACAAGGCGGGTGTCGCCGTGGCTTCTCACGGATCGAAGGGATCGATTATGAGGAGACCTTTGCACAATGTAAGTACTCTTCCATACGGACGATCCTTGCTCTCTCGGCGCGGATGGGGTGGCACATCCATCGGATGGATGCTTGAGCGCGTTCCTCAACGAGAGTCATTGAGGAGGAGGTGTACATAGAGTAGCTGAAGGTTTCGAGATCTTCGGTAGTGAGTCGCATGTGTGCCGACTCAAGGAAACCTTGTACGAAATTTGAAGCAAGCACCTCGTGCTTGGTACACACGGATTGACGAGTTATTTCACGGGCTTGGATTTTCCAAGAGTGAGGCGGATCCTAAAGCATGCCCAGTTGTGGTGGAGGGAAGGCTGGCGATCATTGTCTTGTATGTAGATGATCTGATTTGACGGGTGATGAGATGTTGATACTTTCATGCAAGGAGGACCTTGCTAGAGTTCGAGATGAGAGGACTTGGGCCTCCTTCATTATTTCACGGGATTGGAGATTTGGCGGCGTAGTGGAGGACTGTTTGTTTCTCAGGGCAAGTATGCCCGGGAGATTCTAGAGAGGTTCAACATGCATGGATACAAGCTTGTTGATACTCCTCTTCCTGGTGGTTGGAGGAAGGAGGATGCTACTTCAGCGGAGGTAGTGGATGCCATTGTTTATCGACAGTTGGTGGGGTCGCTTATGTATCTGGTCAATACACGACCCGATATATGCTATGTTGTTAGCAGTTGCCAAGCTATGGTTAAGCCTACCAAGCTCTTACGGAAAGCTGACAAGCATGTATTGCGTTATCTTAGTGGCACATCGGGATATGGTCTATGGTACGAATGGGAGGATGGAGCGGCTTTCCGGCTTCCTTGATGCGGATTGGGCGGGGAGCCCGATGGACCCGAAAGAGCACATCTAGGAGTTTTCAGCATTGGGTCGTGGCTTCGGTTTTCTGAAATTACGATGAGACGAATCCATGGCACTCGGTTCGGCGGTAGGGTACATGGCGACAAGCTTGGGCTTGCATGCGAGGCTATTTGGACGAGGAAGATCACCGTTGGATTGTTCGGGTTGCATTTGGAGCCTACAATGATTTATTGTGATAACCCCGAGTTGCATTAAACTCTCGGCTAATCTAGTATTTTATGATAGATCCGACACATCGACATCATGTACCATCATATCGGAGATTGTGTTCGGCGGAGAATCATGATGCTTTCACATATGTTCCCACGGAGGGTCCCGGGGATCTTGTGACATCTTGACGAAGCGCTCACCGGGAGCAAGTTCAAATTCCACGGAGAGGCGGGGATAGGGGTTGCGGATAATCCATATCTTGATGAGAGGGAGTGTTGAAAATGCAGCAGATGATGGAGCTTAGTGAAATGCGTGTAGCCTTCACTAGGTGGGCCATAGAATATTTTAAAGCAAAGTCTATTTTTAGACTATGTCTATTTTTAGACATATGGAGCATGGTCCGGGGGTTGCAATATGTTATTCTTGGATGATTGGTCGAGTTGGTAAAAATAGATGGACCTCTATTTTTATACATTTAGATCGAAGTTTATTTTAGGCTTACTTTATCCTAAAAAATAGAAAAGTCAAATATTATTTACCCTTAATAATATTTGGACTCTAAACTTCAGTTTACTCTCTTGGAGCACTTCAGTTCGAGCTACAGAAGTGGCTCATGCATCTGACAGAGGAATTACGCTATTCCTAGGGTTTTGGTGAGCTCATGCATGGTTGAATTCAGTTAGGACTTCAGTGGTAGAAGTTTGGTGGAGTTGATGAGACAGTTGGTGGAGTTGTGTTCGGTTTAACTTAGTTGAACTAGTTGTGATTAGTTTAACTAGCTAATCAACTAGTAATGAGTGGAGTGAATTAAATATTATTTAATTCACTAATTATTAACTCATTATTCAACTCAAGAACACATCAGTTCACTACAGTGCATGGACAGTTCAGTGAAGACTAGTGAAAGAGGTAGGTGAAAGGGTTGAGATAGCTATCGGTTGTGACATTAGTTGTGCATGAGATTTGCACCACACTTGGAGGAAATTTCCCATGAGGATTGCGCTGTCAAGCCAAGGAGATTCGAACCTTGGATCTCTCATTAGACCAGCCTTGATTGCGCAATAGAGGCAGGCAATTAGTGGATGAGTTTTGAACCTATGACTTGTTCAAAACCAAGCTAGTTTGTGTGTAACTATTGGAGACAGTACTGAGTACTTGTGAGGAGTATTGTACTGAGATTGTTACATGTTTTCTCTTCCATTATAATATACAATAGCTGGGGGTTTTCAGCTATAAGCTTTCCCCATACATACTGTGTAATGTGTGTGATGTTTTGATGATCTTTTGATCGCATACCGCTTGTTTTATTTCCGCATGTGTGATGATATGAGTGGAAGAGATTATGTGTTGCATATGAATTCGAATTGATATGTGATCAGGATAATCTCGGTGGATAATTAATCATTATTCAGCAAATTTCTACATGGTATCGGAGCTATTGAAGCAGAGATTGATCATCACAGTGATTACAAACTTATTTAGGTAGACAGAGTCTGCATGCGGGCCAGGTAGCCTCCGGATTCATCTTTCTTCGGAAAGTGAAAGGTCTGGTAAATGCCCCTTGCAGTCAATCTTTGTGCTAGAAATAATTTGTTCTCACAGATCTAGAGCGGTTGAGCTTTGAGGTGGAATTCGAAATTTTGCAGCAGTTTTGTTTTCTTGGTGCCAGTGTTGAAAATGTCTTTCAACGGTTTGCAACTCGAATATGCTCTTGAAGGTAGTTCGAATTATGTTGCATGGAAGGATCGCATGGAGGCAGTATTAGAAGATAATGGACTGAAGGAGTTCGTAGATATGGATGTCCAAAAGCCCACTGATCCTGCTGAAGTCAAAGCTTGGCAAAAGAAGATGGCGAAATGTCGAAGGATTCTGTTGGAGGGCGTAAAGGATCACATTGTATCCAGCCTGCATGGAAAAGCTTCTCCATATTTAATGTGGAAAGCGTTGACAGATCTATTCCAGAGTAAGAGCGACCAAAGGAAGCTGGCGCTCAAAGATAAGCTCAGAAACATCAAGATGGAGAAAGGCGACAGTATCGCCAAGTACCTCACGAAGTTCACTCAATGCAGAGATGAGCTGGGAAGTTTGGGGGTGACTGTCGAAGAAGAGGATATGGTGGACCTGGCTCTCCTTGGTCTTCCAAAAATTTGGCATGCATATCAAGATAGTGTCAATGGTCGGGAGAAGTTGTCGGGATGGGAGCGCCTTTGGGTGGATCTCATGCAAGAGGAGATAAGGAGGACTACTAGTGACGGATCTTCATCAAAGGTACTTGATGAAGAAAATTGTGCTTTGGCTGCCAAAGAAAAGAATGGGAAGAGCAAGAAAGCTTCTCAGTATGGTGCGAAAGGCAAGAAGCAAGACATGTCCAAGGTGAAGTGTTTTCACTGTCACCAGCACGGACACTATGCCACAAATTGTCCGCAGAAGAAGAAAAATAAGAAGGTTTCCGAATCTACAGTGAGAGAGGCATTGGCTTCTCAATTCGAACTGGATTTTTCACTGATCACATGTTTGGTTTCAAGTGTGGTGGGATCAGTATGGTTCTTGGACAGTGGTGCGTCATTTCACATGACCAGAGATCGAGATCTGTTTTCAGATCTGGAGGAAAAAGATCTTGGAGTGCACATCGAGATGGGAGATGATGGTAGATACAGTGCGACTGGTATCGGCACCATTTCCTTTGAGAGGGAGTCTGGTAAACCTTTCATATTGAAGGAATTTTTGCATGTTCCAGGATTGATGAAGAACCTGATCTCTGTGGCGATGTTGGAAGATAAGGGGTATGATGTGGTCTTCAGCGAAGGAAAAGCCTTCCTGCGCAGTAAGACTACTGGTGAGACCCGGAAGATAGGGGTTCGAGTCAAGAACCTTTATCAGTTGCAAGTAGATGGCTGCGCAGCAATGGCATGCAAGGCGGGAGAAGTGGTGAGCCGGGATGATGAGGGCGAACTGTGGCACAGGAGATTGGGCCACCTTCACCACGGAGCTTTGAAGATACTACAACATATCTCTACTGGGCTTCCTTAGGGCACTCTTGCGCAGTCAGATCAGTGCAAGGGGTGTACCTTGGGAAAATTTGTGAAAGCCACCTTTCACGAGAAGGATAGTCGCGCCAAGACGATCCTTGAGAGAATTCACACAGATGTGTGTGGACCTTTCTCAGTAGCTTCGACAACAAAGCACAAGTACTATGTGATATTTGTTGATGATTTTTCTCGAAAGTGCTGGATCTTCTTCATGCAGAAGAAGAGCGAGACATACTCAAAGTTCTGTGAGTTCAAGGCACTGGTTGAGAAGGAATCGGGAAAGCATGTGAAGGCTCTTAGGAGCGACAATGGTGGTGAATTCATCTCGGCTGAATTCAAAGACTTTTGTAGCACAGAAGGGATTTGGAGAGAGCTCATCGCACCCCATAACCCACAGCAGAACGAGGTGGCCGAGCGGAAGAACAGAACGATCGTGGGTGCTGCACAGGCGATGTTGCCTGATCAGGGCCTACCCCTTCACTTGTGGGCTGAGGCATGCACACAAGAAGATATGCAGGCAACTCGTACCATACCACAAGACTCTGGCATGAGTACACCTGAGAGGCGTTTTCTAAGAGGCCTCGATATTTCTGCTGGATTGTTCTACTTTGAAGCCACGTAGACTAGAAGTTGAGAAAATCCGTAGCTGCATCAAGCTCTCATTAATCCAAGAAAAGATTTCATGATAGATCCAAACACATCAACATCAGGTACCATCATATCAGAGATTGTGTGCAGCGGAGAATCATGTTACTTTCATATGTTCCCACGGAGGATCAGGATGTTGACATCTTGACGAAGGCGCTCACCAGAAGAAAATTCGAATTCCACAGAGGCAGGATAGGGGTTGCAGATAATCCATATCTTGTTGAGAGGGAGTGTTGAAAATGCAACAAGATGATGGAGCTTAGTGAAATGAAGTCGCCTTCACTAAGTGGGCCCGCAGGCTATTTTTGGCGCAAAGTCTATTTTTAGACTATGTCTATTTCTAGACATATGGAGCATGGTCTGGGAGTTGCAGTATGCTATTCTTGGAGTATTGGTCATGTTGGTAAAAATAGATGGACCTCTATTTTTAGACATTTAGGTCGAAGTCTATTTTTAGACTGCCTATCCTAAAAATAGAAAATTCAAATATTATTTACCCTTAATAATATTTGGACTCTAAACTTCAGTTTACTCTCTTGGAGCACTTCAGTTCGAGCTACAGAAGTGGCTCATGCATCTGACAGAGGAATTACGCTATTCCTAGGGGTTTGGTGAGTTCATGCATGGTTGACTTCAGTTAGGACTTCAGTGGCAGAAGTTTGGTGGAGTTGATGAGACAGTTGGTGGAGTTGTGTTCGGTTTAACTTAGTTGAACTAGTTGTGATTATTTTAACTAGCTAATCAACTAGTAATGAGTGGAGTGAATTAAATATTATTTAATTCACTAATTATTAACTCATTATTCAACTCAAGAACACATCAGTTCACTACAGTGCATGGACAGTTCAGTGGAGACCAGTGAAAGAGGTAGATGAAAGGGTTGAGATAGCTATCAGTTGTGACATTAGTTGTGCATGATATTTGCACCACACTTGGAGGAAATTTCCCATGATGATTGCACTGTCAAGCCAAGGAGATTCGAACCTTGGATCTGTCATTAGACCAGCCTTGATTGCGCAATAGAGGCAGGCAATTAGTGGATGAGTTTTGAACCTGTGACTTGTTCAAAACCAAGCTAGTTTGTGTGTAACTATTGGAGACAGTACTGAGTACTTGTGAGGAGTATTGTACTAAGATTGTTACATGTTTTCTCTTCCATTATAATATACAATAGTTGGGGGTTTTCAGCTATAAGATTTCCCCATACATACTGTGTAATGTGTGTGATGTTTTGATGATCTTTTGATCGCATACCGATTTTTTTATTGCCGCATGTGTGATGATCTGAGTAGAAGAGATTATGTGTTACATATGAATTCGAATTGATATGTGATCAGGATAATCTCGGTGGATAAATCTTCATTATTCAACAAATTTCTACACAACTTCCATGGCATGGGCCTTTGTATTAGCTTCAATTATGCAAAAATGTTGTTTACAGTCTCCTGTTACCTCTAAAACTTGCTCCAATGGCTCCAAAACATCAAAATCTACCAAAAATGACTCTTCATGAGCCAAAATTGGTCTAAAATTATATCGCTTATGGAAAAAACCAATTTCCTCCTACTAATTTTTCCTCCAAATTTGGTGGAAATTGTCCAGAGTAAGTCCACTAAATCTAGAGCTCTACCGCATTTGCGAGACTTCCGCCAACTCGCCACCGTATTAACTGTGATCATTAATTGGAGATAAGTGTGGTTTAAATGTCATTAATTCTAGTGGTTAGCCCCTAAATGTATTTTAACGTGGTCAACCTCTAGTCACAGATGGTCAAGGGTAGAGGTTGTATTATGATGGGGTTGGCCCGCGAGACTCGTACACCCTCCTCCGCCCAATGCTTGAATTGCATAAGGTTTAAATATATATAGGTTACCCCCAGTATATTAAGACTTGATGTGTGGTATAGTGGTTCTAGCGGGCTGCTATGGGGGAGGTCACGGATCGGACTCCCGACCCTCCGCCCCTTCCTCCATGATATAATTTTACCATATGAAACATTTTGGAATCTTACTGTATTAAATATAAATAATGCACCACAACTTTCATTTCCATGGTGAGGGGAACGCAAGCGCACTCGTGAGATCGCCTCCACGTGTCCCTTCTCCATTGGCCCAATTTCCAATATAGATAAAAAAATAATGCACCCAATAATTAAAATTTCATAACCTTAGAATAGTGAAGAAAAAATTTCAATTTCCCAAGCAACATTCAGGATGATGACCGTGACACTTGTCACGTTGTCATTGAGTCGAATATTGAGAATATTCCCCGGATATTCTGAGATGCCGACCGGACTTCCAAGTCATCAATGTGTCATGGTCTCCGCATATTTTTTTATGTGTTTGGGAAAAATGGGATGTATGTGTGTCATAACTTACTCACTACAGAGCAGCATTTGGATGAAACGAATTAGTCGGCTCTAATTTAGATGATCTCTACGCACTCGGCTCGTTCGGATCATTTCTTGAGCACTTCAGGGCACTTTTTGAGCTAAATATCGAGCCTCCCATCATTCCTACCCACTAGAAGCCTTTTGGACCCTAGAATATACTATCAATTGTTCAAGCAGGGTGAGGGTACTATCTCCTCACCCTTTTCACTCTCCATCCATTTGGTCTTGGAAGGATTTTGTCCCCTAAGTCCCACTCATAAAGGTATTCGACATTCTCCTCCTTGAAGTTTTGGTTCTTCTCATTAAGTATGAGATCTTGTTGAAGTTCATCAAGATATTCTCGTGAGAAATAATCTAGTTGATGGCATTGAACATGCCTCCTTGATCATCAATCAAAGGAGACTCAAACAATCTCAAATTCTCAACATTAACGACGTAATATATTTTCATATAAGGAGTGCAAATCTAGTTTAAAATGCATTGCTACCAATCTTTTCCAATTTTAAAATGGACCATAACGGATGGACTAATATTTTTACCTTCCCCTTGCAATATTTATTTGTTGATATATAAATCCAAACTTCATCTCCAAACCGGAATTTGTGATCAACATGGTGTTTAATTTTCTTTCCTTGTATCTTCCCTTGACTCATTTCAAGTTGTTCTTGCATCTATGTCACTATGACCATCTATAGCAACATCTTTCTCAAATATGAAGTCCAAAGGTGATCTTGGAAAGTACCCAGGACATGCCCCAAATGGAAATGTGTTTGTGGGAAGAATGCTTTTGCTCTATCGTTGTATGCATGTTGGAATGTAATGCAACCGTTCATCCCACAACTTGAGATGTTTGCCGTAAATAACCTCTTCAAAAAGATGAATGATTTTCTCTTGTTAACCACCTCTGTACGCACCATTTGTTTGCTAGTGATGAAAATGTTGTACTCTTATTTAATTCTTGTGTCCATAATGTCCCATAATTTCTGACCAAAAATTCCCAACAAAATGGGAATCTCGATCACTTACAATAGAAGTGAGGGAAGACCAAAATGAACCCATACATTTTGAAAGAAAATATGAGTTAGTTTGTCTAACTTTAATTATTTTTTTTACATGGCATCAAAAGACACATTTTTTTCCCAACCTATTTACAACCATACAAGTAATCATGACCTTTCCTTGACATTGGAAGAACATCTACAAAATCCATTGAGATACTCTCCCAAGGATGTGAAGGAACCTGAAGTGGAGTGTACAATCCAATTTTCCTATTACTAGGCTTACTTATTTCACATAAAGAACATCCTATACAAAATGGGATACACTATCAACCATGTGTGGCCAATAACAATACCTTTGGATATTCGCTATTGCCTTGCCTACACCGAAATGTCTAGCAATCAATGAAGTGTGCGCTCCCTTATGATATTTTTTCTTTCTCCTGTGGTCTACATAACTCTCTCCCAAGTGATACAACAAACTATTATGCACATGATAATCTAACTCTTATTATTGGTTTCCTTAACTCAAGCTTTCATACACATCTTGAAAATCACTATCATATGCATATTGTTCAATGTAACTTTCATGCATAACTGAATTTTGCTTGAGTATAATAGATGAATTTACAATAGGCCTAGAGATCATATTGGCTACCTTATATGTAGATTCCATTTTTACACCCTTCGATAATCAAATGAAATTGTTGTAGAAATCCCATCCATCTCGAAATGTCTTGATTGTCGCACTATTACCGTGATTGTAAGTACTACAATGTGGTTGATGGTCGTGATGGGTAATGGTCTCTTTCCCCATCAAATATTGCTTCCATTTCTTTTACACTTTTGTACCAATGCATATAACTTTTGTCATAGGTGGGATAGTTAGCCACAGCCTCCATTAAAAATTTTATAATAAAATGAAAGGTTAGGCTTACCATGTCGTATGAGAATCTGCCTCCCATGGCTGAATCACTCAGATTCGTTTAGATCTCAAATGGTTGTCCAAGATCCCAGAGCCAATACCGCTGTTGAACTGATCTTTTGTTTTCAGCTATCAAATTATTTTTTTTGCATATCTCCCCCAATGGAAGACTTTTTGACACTTGTCAATGCATGTAATCTGAGTCACAATGGAAGAAAAAAATAGCAATGAATTTCTCCAATATTAGTCGCCTCAAGAAAGCTTCTTACCTCAGAACTTTATTGGGCTTAAATAATTCTAGGAAATACCTCTACTTTGGAAGGCTTGCTATCTTCAACACACCTCCTCTCAACAATGTGTCCCAAATACACTAAATAAATTCTTTGCTAAACTCACACTTTGACATCTTTGAAAATTACTACTCTTTTTTCAACAGACATCAAGTACATTGTTCACATGCATGACATGTTCTATCTCTTCATTTTCTCAATATCAAAATATCATCTAAGTAAACAATGACAAATTCATCTAGAAATGGTCTTTAGTACATCATTCATATAACTCTCATGAAAGTAATGGAGCTTTTGTTAGACCGAATGGCATAACTAGCCACTCAAACAATCCTTTTTGGTCCAGTTTTAAATGTAGTCTTCCAAAATGTCCTCCTCGTGCCTATTCTAACTTGATGAGAATCACTTCGTAAGTCTAGCTTACCGTAAATACTTTGCATGCTTTAATTGATCAAGAAAATCATCAATGTGTGGGAGTGGATAGCGATTCTTTACCATGATTTTATTCAAGCAGACGAAAATCTATGCACATGCGCCAAGTCCCATCCTTCTTTGGTACCAAAACAATCTAAGTGAAACCACTTGGTGAAAATAAGATGGGCCCTATGATACCTTTTCGTTCAGAAATTCTTGATTTAGCTTCTTTATTTCCAAACTCTCCATAATTGACACGCGATACATACCAATGTTTTGGAAGTGGAACATCCCTCACGCCAAATTTAATATCATGTTGAATTCCCCTGAGAGGTAAATCCCACTTGGTTCTTGAAACATCTCTCGCCGTGCATGACTTACCACATCAAAAAAATCATATTTTAATTTTTCATCACATCCTTCAAAATATTCATAGTCAACATCATCCCTTTTCTCTGATCATGAGAAGCACAAAAATTTTACTTCGCGTATTAACTAGCTCTCTTCATTTGCCCCCGCATTAACTAAAGAAATATTCAGCTTTTTATGCGATGATCTCTCACAATATACTCCACCCATCCTCTAATCAAATGATATTTAATCTCGTGTGCGATAAAACACTCGCATCTCTCAGTCATAGCAAATATGGACTTCTCAAGATAATCCTAAACCACATCTAACTCAACTTCATCAAAAAGTTTGGAGTAATATAAAATCAAAAAATGCATTACCTTGTAACTTGTAAATTGGAATTCTTAACTATCCAACCCAAAAGGTATGGTTTGTGATGTGATACGGTTTCAAGGTTAAGATTTTTTACCAAGTATTCGTAAATCAAAGTTTGCATGTGACCACTATCAAACAATGCATCAATCTTTGTATGCATTTGAAATCACTCTCACATGGAAAAAAATTTGTCCTTAGTGTCTTCATTTGGAGTGTTTTTGTGACTATTTGAGGAACTAGTACTTGTTATGGCTTTCTTTCTCTTGTTGATGAAACACCTTGGTCTCATCTCCTTTAATCTGATCCAAGATCATGTTGTGTGGTGGCAGCCATCTTTTGTTTCCCCTGTTATTTGGTTTCTTAGGCCTTATTTCGGGATGTAGTTTCCAATAGTGGGCTTCATCATGCCTATTTGGAACAATGTTTGAATGTAGTTTCCAACATGAGGGGTTTCATCATGCCTCTTTGGAACAACGTTTGAATGTAGTTTTCTCCCCTTTGTTGATGAGGTAAATCCCCTCTGCGGACAGAGACGATCCCTACTAGCCCAGCAGGGGTCTAGCAACAAACAAACAATGCTATGACGCAAGCTCCTAGTTACGAATGAGAGACTAGGAATAGAAGCCTACCTGGATTCCAACGCTATGATCTGAAGAAGAAGTGTCCCCGTCCTTCAGCCCTGGCAGATCACAATCCTTCCACGATCTCCGCGGATGAACACCTGCACATAGAATAAATGCACAGATACAAGCATAGGAACCAGCATACGTAACTAAACATCGGTCAGAAAAGATATAACTCGCATTAACATGATGGAAAACGGAGTGGAACCATAATCATAGTCATCTATTAAGTAATAAACGAATAGAAGTTACAACTAAGTTCTGACGTCGCAGCTTCCTTCGAACGGGTCTCCGGTCGTCCACGTCTCGCAAAGCTCGCTAAGGAAAGGGAAACCTCTCCAGAGTCTCGTAACAATGGTCTCCTCGCTTGAATGGGCCTTAAGGGAAAGAAGGGATTCTTTACAGCACAAAGGCACTTGGAAATAGGGAGATGCAAAGCTTCAGCACTTCAAGACTAGCTTGCCATGGATTTGAGCAAGCTTTTATAGATGGGGAAGGAGGGAGTTGGGATCCCTATTATTATGGGATTGGCCCTATCAACAAGGAAGGTTCCATGAAAGGTGGCAAAACCACTTCCCTTCCATAGAACTCCCGCAGCCAAACCTCCCAACTCAAGATAGGCAATGGTTTGTGAGTTTGTTTGAACTCAACTTCCGCCATCCATATTTAAAAAACAGTCCCTAAAATGGGTGGCGCGATTGTTGCTCTATGACAGAGCGCCAAGTGGCGCGACCTATTTGCAGGATCTTCCTCATTGGCGCGAGTACTGAACTGACTGCCCACGCCAATGCAAAAAGGGATGTTTTTCATGAATTTTGCAAGGAGATGTCTCAAGGGAAAATAAAGCTCATGCCTAGAGGGATGCATTGATGATGTTTTCAAAGCATGACAATGTTCACAGGTCACGAAATGGGTCCTCCATTGTGCGGGATGGGGAATGGTAGGGACGGTGACAAATTACTGTGTAACAGATGCCCCCTAAAGCATGAGGCCCGAGAGAGAGAGGGGTGAAATGCTTTACGAGAACATGTCCAACTGAAGGCCCGCCGTCGGAAAACCTGCACATAAAGATACAACTGATATCTCAAGTACATGATGTATATATATGGTATGGACGCAGCCATCCGAACAGAGTATGCTATAATCCGGATCTAGGGTATGGGCGCAGCCATCCAACTAAGATCAAATAAATAGACTCAGGTATGGTCGCAGCCATCCAATTATTGAGTCATGACAATAATCCACAATCGCAGCCTGGGTTACAACAGACACAATCCAGGGTCTTGCGCTCCATCTCGACCCAAATAAGTACAAGTTCTAGCACGCGAATATGTGAGCTGATGTCGAACATGCAAGAACATCGTCTGATTACCAGCCAATGATGAAAGCCGTTAACAGACGCGGGAGAAACCACCAATAATGACGATGGTTCTCAAGGTACTACAGGTACAATCCACGGCGTGTGAATAAATGAGTTGATGTCGAACACCCGCAGAATCATTCGATCGGAAGTCAATAATGTAAACTTCACGTCGAATGCGACGAACCTGCCATTGAGGCATGCAGGCTCCAAGGTACCATCAGGAGTCTCTAGACCAACTTCCTGGATAATGAGTTGAAGTCGACAGGAAGTGATCTTGATCGAAGGTGGGCCATAATGATTCCCACATCATCGACACGAGACAGAGAAACATAATGTTTTGTTGTGAATCAGGATCATATGAGAAACAGAGGAAGGTTGATATTTGCAGAGGCCAACTTCTCTTGAACATATGAACGGCACGACAATGGACTTGGCAGTATTTGACATCAACGGATCAGAGGTCATGGTGACGAGGTAGTGAACAGATGAGAGGTCAAAAGAGATTACCCAAACCCATGGAAGCAAAGTGAAGCAGCGAGATGAGATGTCCCCAACCCGACACGAATGCAGATAAGTGCCATGTTCAAGAGCGACATACTGCCGACGACAACGACGATGGTTCCATTTTTCCCCCACCATTTCTGGCGAGTACCCCAATTATTTTTGATAACAAGCTTGAAGGGGATAGCATATGCTTGTGATATAAGTCCGCCCTTCGGGCGAATCCATCCTAGTGCATTTAACGATTCCTAGGAAGGAGGAACTCGGATAACGTCATTTCGACTAGATCCGATGTCATCAGGGTTTAACGAGTCTGACAAAGGAAGAACTCGGCGTCTTTTCATGTTTAGAGAGTTTGAAAAGACAGTGGAAAAGAAAACTCCACAGGTCCCTTTTTGTAAATAGTTCCCCAGATCCGAAAAGGTAGAAAACAATATCCGGGAAAACCTCCTAGTCGCGATAGGCTAGGGTATTCCTTTTTCGTAATCAATCCATCCCAGCCCGAAAAAGGGTTAAACTTATACTGGGTGGATGTCGATTCATGTCCATTTTAACGAGATCGAAACGACAAGGGCCTCGGCGATCTTTTCATATTTAGAGAGTCAGAAAAGAGCTGAAAGATGACTCCAGAGTGACTTTTTCATGTATTTACCGAGTCCGAAAAAGTATAAAATACAACTCGTTTCCATCTTTTAAGTCGCAAAAACCTGCTGCTGCACATACCAAGCAAGCGTAAAATCCCTTTTCGACATAACACATGCAAATATTTGACAAAATTAACTTTTAAAGCTCATTTAACGTCGAAAAAGTTATAAATATGTCTAATTGGTAAAAAATGAAATTACTTTTTACTATTTACCTTGTGGAAAGCAACAGTGGTCCTTTTGGAGCAGAATCTTCTGACGGTGATTGCGACCAATCCAGGCAACCATTCAGCGTCTCGTCTGTCACAGGTAAGAGGCGCTCCTTTGCTCTTTATTTCCATACATTTTTTAATGATTTTCCCTCAGAAATCAACTTTGTGTGGCCACTTTTAAAATTTTAGGGCCGGGCCCATTGGCGCGGGTATCGGGCACGGACCCGCGCCACTGAGCTCTTTTTACTAAAGGGCTCGCGCCACCTGGCGCGACTGTTAGCAAAACAGCCGCGCCAGCGGCTGAACCTAAATTTTCGCCTAAAATTCCGGTATTTAAACCAAATTTCTTGAAATTTGAAGCTCACCAAAGATCTAATCAGGGGTTTTTGACCATATGAATGCAGATAACCACTCAAAATGGAAATCGAATGGAAGGAACGAGAACACGGAGACGAGGATGAAGAGGCCATGCAAAGCCAAGCTTGCATGAACGCTCTTAGAGAATGTGGATTGAAAAAGTTCTTCCTCACGCCATGTTTACGAGCTCAGCCCGAGCTCCTCCAATATCTAATCAGCATCTGGGATGAAAATGAACAAGTGTTCAGGCTACGAGACCAGGTGTTAGAATTGGAGGTCACTGACATTTATTTCATTACTAGATTGTCCCGCAGAGGTCCAATCCCTGTACTGACTGGGAGCAGACCATCCGGGGAAAAGATGGAACAGGTAATGGCACGGGTGTGCCGAGGGGCACAAACAGGATCAGGAAGCAAGAAGGTATACATCTCCACCATCCCTGATCTAGCACTGAGAGTAGTTCTCCACACCATTACACGGGCTGCTGGGTCGCAGGCTCCGCACGAGGCCACGAAGACTCAACTCCTGTTAGCCTCAGAATGTATGGGTCCCCTACTGTTCAACTGGGCAGAAGCAATAACCATCAACATGAAAAGGCAGCTCACAAAGTGCAAACAGGGGAAACTGAAGCAGTTCGGGTATGGTTCCATCTTGGTATCGTTCATTCTGGAACGCATACCTATCTTCCAGGGCCAAGGGGCCGCAGTGGCGAGTCCGATACCACGAGAGCCGCGAATGGCTCGCTGGGCAGCACTGATGCCCAGATCTGGAGGTGGCCAACAGATGTCCTGGAGGCCAAAGTTTTTTAGGTGGCTACGGCGCCAACTGATCGTCGTGGAAGATTGGCCCTATTCGGGAACTGACTTTACAGGAGACCCAGATCTCCCACTACCAGAAGGAGACGACTGGGACGAGGAGCTGGGTAAGACATCATTTTTTTATTTTACGTTTATATGTTTTTTTGTTAATACACATTTGTCTTAACACAATTATATACGCATGCAGATGTAGGACCTGAGAGACCAGCCGGGATGTCTCCTATCTCCCGGAGGACACAACTCGCCCCTGAGATCCAGGGGGAAGGCACCGGAGGAGAGGAACTGATACAGAACCTCGAGGGGATTGCCCATGGGATCCCAGACTATGCCCGACTATCAGATGTACCGATGGCATACCAGCGCCATACGGTGGGAGTCCCGAATCGGATCCACCGAATTCTGAGGCGCCTAGTGCGTGCAGTGACGTGCTATCATGAGCACCATGCGGATTAGTCCTTAGGATTTATACTACACCTATTTTTTTGAGAGACATAGCGTCTCCGGATGTACTAAGACGACTATGTATATTTTTTGAGTTTTGTGATGCACACTGTGCAAACATTTCGACACACACATATATATATATACATATGACTATTTTGGATGGATCTTTTACATGTGATGATGTTTTCTATATGTCATGCAAATGTCTAATACAAATGTAATCTAATGTATCAGTTACATAACAAACGACCCAACGCGAAATGTATCCACACAATGTATCTAATCACACATTTCATTTTTACACAAGCTTAAAAGCACACATAAACACACACATATGCAAACTATGCTTGAAATGAGGAAGACGGGCATGCCCCCCAGCATGATGTCTCAATTCGAGGTGCGTTCGTGTCGAGTTGGGGACATCTCATCTCGTTGCTCCACTTTGCCTCCATGGGTTTGGGTAATCTCTCCAGAGTCTCGTAACAATGGTCTCCTCACTTGAGTTGGCCTTAAGGGAAAGAAGGGATTCTTTACAGCACAAAGGCTCTTGGAAATAGGGAGATGCAAAGCTTCAGCACTTCAAGACTAGCTTGCCATGGATCTGAGCAAGCTTTTATAGATGGGGAAGGAGGGAGTTGGGATCCCTATTATTATGGGATTGGCCCTATCAACAAGGAAGGTTCTATGAAAGGTGGCAAAACCACTTCCCTTCCATAGAACTCCCGCAGCCAAACCTCCCAACTCAAGATAGGCAATGGTTGTGAGTTTGTTTGAACTCAACTTCCGCCATCCATATTTAAAAAACAGTCCCTAAAATGGGTGGCGCGATTGCTGCTCTATGACAGAGTGCCAAGTGGCGCGACCTCTGTGTAGGATTTTCCTGATTGGCGCGAGTACTGAACTGTCTACCCGCGCCAATGCAAAAAGAGTTGTTTTTCATGGGTTTTGCAAGGAGATGTCTCAAGGGAAAATAAATCTCATGCCTAGAGGGATGCATTGATGATGTTTTCAAAGCATGACAATGTTCACAGGTCACGGAATGGGTCCTCCATTGTGCGGGGTGGGGGAATGGTAAGGACGGTGACAAATTACTGTGTAACAGATGCCCCCTAAAGTATGAGGCCCGAGAGCGAGAGGGGTGAAATGCTTTACGAGAACATGTTCAACTGAGGGCCCGCCATCAGAAAACCTGCGCAGAAAGATACAACTGATAGCTCCCATACATGATGTATATATATATGGTATGGACGCAGCCATCCGAAACAGAGTATGCAATAATCCGGATCTAGGGTATGGGCGCAGCCATCCAACTAAGATCAAACAAATAGACTCAGGTATGGTCGCAGCCATCCAATCAGTGAGTCATGTACATAATGATAATAATCCACAATCGCAGCCTGGATTACAACAGACACAATCCAGGGTCTTGCGCTCCATCTCGACCCAAACAAGTACAAGTTCGAGCATGTGAATATGTGAGCTGATGTCGAACATGCAAGAACATCGTCTGATTACCAGCCAATGATGAAAGTTGTTAACAGACGCGAGAGGAACCACCAATAATGACAATGGCCCTCAAGGTACTATAGCTACAATCCACGGCGTGCGAATAAATGAGTTGACGTCGAACACCCGCCCATTCGATCGGAGGTCGATGATGAAAACCTCACGTCGAATGCGACGAACCTGCCATTGAGGCATGCAGGCTCCAAGGTACCATCAGGAGTCTATAGACCAACTTCCTGGATAATGAGTTGAAGTCGACAGGAAGTGACCTTGATCGAAGGTGGGCCATAATGATTCCCACATCATCGACACGAGACAGAGGAACATAATGTTTTGTTGTGAATTAGGACCATATGAGAAACAAAGGAAGGTTGATATTTGCAGAGGCCAACTTCTCTTGAACATATGAACGGCACGACAATGGACTTGGCAGTATTTGACATCAACGGATCAAAGGTCATGGCGACGAGGCAGTGAACAGATGAGAGGTCAAAAGAGATTACCCCAACCCATGGAAGCAAAGTGAAGCAGCGAGATGAGATGTCCCCAACCCGACACGAATGCAGACAAGTGCCATGTTCAAGAGCGACATACTGCCGACGACAATGACGATGGTTCCATTTTTCCCCCACCATTTCTGGCGAGTACCCCAATTATTTTTGATAACAAGCTTGAAGGGGATAGCATATGCTTGCAATATAAGTCCGCCCTTCGGGCGAATCCATCCTAGTGCATTTAACGAGTCCTAGGAAGGAGGAACTCGGATAACGTCATTTCGACTAGATCCGATGTCATCAGGGTTTAACGAGTCTGACAAAGGAAGAACTCGGCGTCTTTTCATGTTTAGAGAGTTTGAAAAGACAGCGGAAAAGAAAACTCCACAGGTCCCTTTTCGTAAATAGTTCCCAAGATCCGAAAAGGTAGAAAACAATATCCGGGAAAACCTCCTAGTCGCGATAGGCTAGGGTATTCCTTTTTCGTAATCGATCCAGCCCAGCCCGAAAAAGGGTTAAACTTATACTGGGTGAATGTCGATTCGTGTCCATTTTAACGAGATCGAAACGATAAGGGCCTCGGCGATCTTTTCATATTTAGAGAGTCAGAAAAGAGCTGAAAGATGACTCCAGAGTGACTTTTTCGTGTATTTACCGAGTCCGAAAAAGTATAAAATACAACTCGTTTCCATCTTTTAAGTCGCAAAAACCTGCTGCTGCACATACCAAGCAAGCGTAAAATCCCTTTTCGACATAACACATGCAAATATTTGACAAAAATAACTTTTAAAGCTCATTTAACGTCGAAAAAGTTATAAATATGTCTAATTGGTAAAAAATGAAATTACTTTTTACTATTTACCTTGTGGAAAGCAACAGTGGTCCTTTTGGAGCAGAATCTTCTGACGGTGATTGCGACCAATCCAGGCAACCATTCAGCGTCTCTTCTGTCACAGGTAAGAGGCGCTCCTTTGCTCTTCATTTCCATACATTTTTAATGATTTTCCCTTAGAAATCAACTTTGTGTTGCCACTTTTAAAATTTTAGGGCCGGGCCCATTGGCGCGGGTATCGGGCACGAACCCGCGCCACTGAGCTCTTTTTACTAAAGGGCTCGTGCCACCTGGTGCGACTGTTAGCAAAACAGCCGCGCCAGCGGCCGAACCTAAATTTTCGCCTAAATTCCGGTATTTAAACCAAATTTCTTGAAATTTGAAGCTCACCAAAGATCTAATCAGGGGTTTTTGACCATATGAATGCAGATAACCACTCGAAATGGCAATCGAATGGAAGGAACGAGAGCACGGAGACGAGGATGAAGAGGCCATGCAAAGCCAAGCTTGCATGAACGCTCTTAGAGACTGTGGATTGAAAAAGTTCTTCCTCACGCCATGCTTACGAGCTCAGCCCGAGCTCCTCTAATATCTAATCAGCATTTGGGATGAAAATGAACAAGTGTTCAGGCTACGAGACCAGGTGTTAGAATTGGAGGTCACTGACATTTATTTCATTACTGGATTGTCCCGCAGGGGTCCAATCCCTGTACTGACTGGGAGGAGACCATCCGGGGAAAAGATGGAACAGGTAATGGCACGGGTGTGCCGAGGGGCACAAACAGGATCAGGAAGCAAGAAGGTATACATCTCCACCATCCCTGATCTAGCACTGAGAGTAGTCCTCCACACCATTACGCGGGCTGCTGGGTCGCAGGCTCCGCACGAGGCCACGAAGACTCAACTCCTGTTAGCCTCAGAATGCATGGGTCCCCTACTGTTCAACTGGGCAGAAGCAGTAACCATCAACATGAAAAGGCAGCTCACAAAGTGAAAACAGGGGAAACTGAAGCAGTTCGGGTATGGTTCCATCTTGGTATCGTTCATTCTGGAACGCATACCTATCTTCCAGGGCCAAGGGGCCGCAGTGGCGAGTCTGATACCACGAGAGCCGCGAATGGCTCGCTGGGCAGCACTGATGCCCAGATCTGGAGGTGGCCAACAGATGTCCTGGAGGCCAGAGTTCTTTAGGTGGCTACGGCGCCAACTGATCGTCGTGGAAGATTGGCCCTATTTGGGAACTGACTTTACCGGGGACCCAGATCTCCCACTACCAGAAGGAGACGACTGGGACGAGGAGCTGGGTAAGACTTCATATTTTTGATTTTGTGTTTATATGTTTTTTTTTGTTAACACACATTCGTCTTAACACAATTATATATATGCATGCAGATGTAGGACCTGAGAGACCAGCCGGGATGTCTCCAATCTCCCGGAGGACACAACTCGCCCCAGAGATCCAGGGAGAAGGCACCGGAGGAGATGAACTGATCCAGAACCTCGAGGGGATCGCCCACGGGATTCCAGACTATGCCCGGCTAGCAGACGTACCGATGGCATACCAGCGCCATACGGTGGGAGTCCCGAATCGGATCCACCGAATCCTGAGGCGCCTAGTGCGTGCAGTGACGTGCTATCATGAGCACCATGCGGATTAGTCCTTAGGATTTATACTACACCTATTTTTTGAGAGACATAGCGTCTCCGGATGTACTAAGACGACTATGTATATTTTTTGAGTTTTATGTGACACACTCTATGTAAACATTTCGATATCTATATATATACATATCTATTTCTGGATGAGTCTTTCTTTACATGTGATGATGTTTTCTATATGTCATGCAAATGTCTAATACAGATGTAATCTAATGTATCAGTTACATAACAAACGACCCAATGCGAAATGTATTCACACAATGTATCTAATCACACATTTCATTTTTACACAAGCTTAAAAGCACACATGAAGACACACATATGCAAACTATGCTTGAAAAGGGGAAGACGGGCATGCCCCCCAGCATGATGTCTCAATTCGAGGTGCATGCCCCCCAAGCTTCAGTCCATTGAAAATGGAGTGAAGGTTCAAAACAAAAAGTTGAATTGAACATGCTCGTGTTTCATTATTTTAACGAGGTTGACACACTTAAAAGAACTATCCTCAAACAACTTGTTTCATGTTTTAAGGAGCTTGACACAAATGAAGGAACTATGCTCCGAGATCCTGGTTTCATTTTTTAAAGAGCTTGACCCAGGGAGGAAACCGTGCTCCAACCGACTTACATCAAAATGAACTAGAAGGCGGTGCTTCCAAGAGTTCCACTCCTGATGGAAGGGAAACATCCTGGAAGTCAGGACCCAATGCCCCCAGCACATTATGCACAACGGCATCATCACTGAGCACAGGCACGGGGAAAGTAGCCACATAGTTGACCTACGGCGGAGCAGATACAACGGGTGGATAGAAACCAGGAGGGGGTGATGGCGGACCAGATGCCATATTAGGACCAAAGAACGAAAGTTGATCAATGGTCACGATCCGTCCTTCATGTGGAAAGCACATCACGCGAAAGAGGGAGGAGACAAGTGCTCCCATGGCATAGGTGTAATCGCGCCCCAGGAGCAGATTGAAATCCAAAGGGCCTGGAACGACCATCACGTCCATATGGACGGTTTTACCTCCCAAAGTAACAGGTAACCTTGGAAGGATCCCCAACGGTTGACTCGTCCTCCTATTGAATGTCAACAGATTCTGCGTAACGGGCGCAAGTGGCGGCGAACCGAAAGCTTTCCAGGTAGTTGAAGACAGAATACTAACAGACGCACCTTCATCTATAATGGTACTGGGTACAACCAGACCAAGAGCCTGCACTGTGATCTCGAAAGGCACATAAGACGGAAGGCGAAATCCTGCAAATCGGTTCCAATCAAAGGAAGCGACCAAACTACTCGGAGGGGCTACCATTGAAATGCGAAGGTCTTCCCCTGATGTTACGGGAGCAGAAGCCTCCTCCATGACCTCCATCTCGAAGGTGGGAGGAATATCCTCCGTAGCCTCCATCTTGGGAGGCGGAGGAGCAACTTCTTGAAGTACAGGGACAGGAGAATCTTTCTCCAAGTCTGAAGAATCTGAAGAGACCAGAAGGACATGAGGGGTGTGAGATCCACTCTCGACAGAAAAGACCTGGTGCACCGTGGACGGGGCCAGTTCAACCGATCCCACGACCAATGGTTGGTCAGGGACGGATTCGTGAATTTGAATTTCTGGGGGAGTGGGATCGACCAAGGATAACTCTTGACCAATCATTGGATCAGCTGGCGGAGGACTCGAAGAAAGCCGATTATAACCAGGTGGAAGGCGTGGTGTAGAACCGGTCGAGTTGTCCAGAACTAGTTTGGCTTCATCCATATAAGGACAAAGGTGAATGGCATGATGCCCTTCACACAACTTACAGGGATTGGTGATCTTACCCTGCTTCTTAGAGTTCTTATCAACAGCAGCTGAAGACGTGCCCCCAACTTGACTCCCGGAAGCCAAAGGCAACGGTGGGCGGCCGTTGGACCATACTTCGAGCACCTTGGGAATGCCAGGGCAGTCTCGAAGAAGATGGTCTCTCGTGCACAACAGGCAAGGGAATTTGACTTTCCGTGGAGGGTTGGAAGGTTTATCAAGAGGAGATATCTCGGAGGCAGTAGCCGTACATTTAGCCTCTCGCTTATCAGACTTCTTCTTCGTTGTCTTCTTCTTCTTCTTCTTAGCCACCTGGTTACTTGAATCCAGACTTTCACCAGGCGAAGTAGAAGAGGAGGACGCAGAAACAGGCGAAGAAGGGGAGAGGTCCACCTTGGAATCAACATGAGGTTGTTCAGGTGGAGGAACTGATTGAACAGTAGTGGAGACATTCGGGACAATAGAGGTTGAGAACAACCAAACAGGCAACCCAACAGTTAACCCAGGAAGGGACAACGTCGCCATGTAAGGAGCACCAATATTTCCAAAAGGAGGAAAATGACCAGGATTCCCTTCTGAAGGGATTCCATGGTTGGTAAACTCTGAAAAAGTTGCCATCAAAACTCAAAACCACACACGGGCTGAAAAAAGAGTTTAAGACGCACGATCAAACGGCCAACAAGCAATATCTAAACAGGTGTGTAATCGTGGGCGATTAATTTTACCACATTGGAAAGTACAAAATTCTACCGTTTCATGTTTTAAGAGTTGAGAAACGATAAAAAGATGACTCTATCTCTTTCAGAGTTGATACAAGCGTGAAAGGACAAGCGCTTGACGGTCTTTTCAAGTTTAGGGAGTCAGAAAAGACCAAATGACTGCTCAGGAAAAACTAGGCACAAAGGGTGTACCAAATATCCGTGAACCGCAATATACACCTTGGTTTGAAAAATGAAACAGAAATCGACCAAGGACTTTCCGTACGTGCAGGTAGTCTCCCCGAATGCTGTGTTCGGTGTATCACGGGTATAGGGCGGCAGACTCGGCTTCCTGTGGATAAAGGATTGAAAACCTAGAGGGGTCTCCCTTTATACACGCGACGGTACGGGGAGCGCAAGTCCGTACTAGCGCTGTCTAAAGCCAACAGGCGAACGACAGCTGCTAGGTTTAACGACGCCGGAACACGTCTCTAGCCTAGACCTTCTAAATATGTTCCGTTAAGTTCCAATGCTGCCTTAGGTTAATTGAATAAATTTTACAGTTGATCTTCAATTAAGTTTCAATTTCCAGGCCCTATCGTATGTAGTGTCTCGAAAGACTCCTAAATGCAAGCTATATGCCGCAGTGCAACATTTCGTTCGATGAAAACTAGTTAAATAAGAGTTGAGAGCTTTTATACAAACGAAATGAACGGAATACAAACAATAATGTCTCTAATGCAACTAATGCAATTGAAAGCTTTTCATTCAAAACACTAATCACTAGCGATATGGAAAAGATCACAATTTGCACTAATTAACAAAAACAAAAGAGATTTTTTTTTATTTTCAATGTTTAATAGCTAATGTGCACTGAAAACAAAAGGAACAATTTGAGAGATGATATTCAAGAGAGCGAAACAAACAAAATTCACTCAATCAATGCAAGCAATCAAATCCCCAAATCGACCCAAAAGTCTCTCAAAGCAAAGAAAAGACTCAAAAGCTTCCAATGGACCGTGTGATCTAGGTCCAAAGCAAGGGCAAACGAATTTCGAATGAAGGAATGAACGATCACCCAAAAGACGCAACAAAACAATCAACGACTACTAAGAGGATGTGGAGAATTAACTAGCAAGTTGACAGGACAATCAAGACACCAAAACTCCCAAGGAGGGCTCGATACACTAAGCCACTAGATGCCCTAGGGCTCAAAATGTGAAATCGGTAGATAGAAGCAAACAACCAAAGGACAGAGGTGAATTCCAGCCAAACAAGACTCCAACACACTCAGGCAGTCGGGAAATCAAGAAGAAAAGCACTGGTCAAATCCAGAAAGCTCAAAAATGAAGAAACTCAAAAAACTCACAGGGGTGGCGCGACTGTGAGTGTGAAACTGGCGCCAGAAGCCAATTGGCGCGGGCTAGACAAAGGCAACGTGCGCCAAGTGGCGTGACTGTCGGGTTAAAAACCGCGCCAGTCGAGTTTCTCAGCAAAAATTAACAAACAAGCTGCTCTAGAAGCAGACCAATGCAAGCTAAGCAAACCAAGCAGCTAAAACAATGAAAGAATCCAACCCAGAAGGTTCATCAAGCAAGGAAAAACGATCAAAGCGAAACAACATAAACGAGACAATGAAAACCGGATGATCCCCAGCGGAGTCGCCAATTTGTTGATGAGGTAAATCCCCTCTGCGGACAGAGGCGATCCCTACTAGCCCAGCAGGGGTCTAGCAACAAACAAACAATGCTATGACGCAAGCTCCTAGTTACGAATGAGAGACTAGGAATAGAAGCCTACCTGGATTCCAACGCTATGATCTGAAGAAGAAGTGTCCCCGTCCTTCAGCCCTGGCAGATCACAATCCTTCCACGATCTCCACGGATGAACATCTGCACATAGAAGAAACGAACAGATACAAGCATAGAAACCAGCATACGTAACTAAACATCAGTCAGAAAAGATATTACTCGCATTAACATGATGGAAAACGGAGTGGAACCATAATCATAGTCATCTATTTAGTAATAAACAAATAGAAGTTACAACCAAGTTCTGACGTCGCAGCCTCCTTCGAAGGGGTCTCCGGTCGTCCACGTCTCGCAAAGCTCGCCAAGGAAAGGGAAAACCTCTCCAGAGTCTCGTAACAATGGTCTCCTCACTTGAGTTGGCCTTAAGGGAAAGAAGGGATTCTTTACAGCACAAAGGCTCTCGGAAATAGGGAGATGCAAAGCTTCAGCACTTCAAGACTAGCTTGCCATGGATTTGAGCAGGCTTTTATAGATGGGGAAGGAGGGAGTTGGGATCCCTATTATTATGGGATTGGCCCTATCAACAAGGAAGGTTCCATGGAAGGTGGCAAAACCACTTCCCTTCCATAGAACTCCCGCAGCCAAACCTCCCAACTCAAGATAGGCAATGGTTTGTGAGTTTGTTTGAACTCAACTTCCGCCACCCATATTTAAAAAACAGTCCCTAAAATGGGTGGCGCGATTGCTGCTCTATGACAGAGTGCCAAGTGGCGTGACCCCTTTGCAGGATTTTCCTCATTGGCGCGAGTACTGAACTGACTGCCCGCGCCAATGCAAAAAGGGATGTTTTTCATGAATTTTGCAAGGAGATGTCTCAAGGGAAAATAAAGCTCATGCCTAGAGGGATGCATTGATGATGTTTTCAAAGCATGACAATGTTCACAGGTCACGAAATGGGTCCTCCATTATGCGGGATGGGGAATGGTAGGGACGGTGACAAATTACTGTGTAACACCCTTCTTTCTTGATGCTTGAATTCTTCTTTCCCTTCCATTTTCCTCCCTTCTCTTTTTCCTTACCCTTGAATGGCTTCTTCTTAATACCCTCTTCCTGAATTTTCTTTCCCCTTGCTTCAAGATGTGTGGCTTGCACACATAATTCATCTAAATTTCATGGGTTAAACATTAGAATAGTATGTTTCAAATAGGAATGTAAACCCCAATGTATTTCAAGAGTGTGTCTTGGGAATTCAAGTTTACTCCTAACAACAAAGCCCTCTCTCTAAACTCCTAGGTATATTCTTGAACTGTTTGGCCCTTGAGTTGCCTAAATTTTTGCCAACTCATAATTTATTTTTGCATATAGGCTAATGGATAAAACTGTCTTTTAATGGAAGAAATAAATTCAACCCAAGAAATGGATATCTTACCATGGAGTCGCATTTCTTCTTGAGTCTTTTACTCCCACCAAACTAGTGTTTATCTTTCTAGTCTTAATGAATCCAACTGGATCTTTATGTCATCCTCTTGCAGATTCTGAATTTTGTAGTATACTTCCAATTGACGGATCCAATTTTTCAACTTCTCTGCATTTACTTCACCATTGTACATGGGAAGTTCAAACTTGATCTCCAACTTGAGTAATGGATTTTTTCATTTTGGGGTTTTTGAACGAATGTGGGTGGTTTTTGTGGTGGAAGTGGAAGATGATGATGATGAAGATGATGAGGATGAGGATGGTAGAGATGGAGGTGGATTTCCTCCACTTCACTTCGAACTCTTCTCTTCATCCTTCTTATCCTCTGAAGTTCCTTCTCAATGTGGAGGTTTAGAACCATCTCCTGCTCTTTTTGCAGTGAATGCATCAAACATTATTTTAACCATTATCTTAATTTCATTGAAGTCTCTCTTGACATCTTCCTCTTCTGAATTTCCTTGAGTCTCTCCAACACCTAACATAATGGCCAAGGATTCAAGCTCAACTTCTGATACTTGTACCTTTTCAATCACCTCAGCTTCTTGTGCAATTTGTACCTCTTCAATCTCAACTTATGGAGATAGAACTTGAGGTGCTTCAAGTGCAGCTATGAGTGAAACTTTGGGTGAAGATGATGCTCTCTCAGATCTCTTTCTTCTTGTACTAACCTCAGGACTAGCAAACAATAGCTTCCCTTCTCCTCTCTGTAACTTCAACCTTGTAAGCATCACAAAATTACAACTATTAAAACCCTTCTTGCATAATCTCAAGCAAAGTAAGAAAATAACCTTTGCTCTAATACCAACTTGATCTGAAATTGTTTGTTAGTTATTTTTGTGCTAATATCAGTTTCAAATTTGTAATGAAAGTGCTTAAGTTTTCTTCTTGTACAAGGGTTTATAGATGTGTTTATGATTGATAAACAAACAAAATTGATGAGATTAAGTGGAATTAATGAACATAAAAGCATGGAAACTAAATGTTGAAAAATAGCATATAAACACACAGAAAATACAGAAAACTCAGACAAATACACATGGTTTTGATGAAGGATTTCACCCCTCCTGGGCTACATCTCTTTGGTCCAGCTTCCATGGCATGGGCCTTTGTATTAGCTTTAATTGTGAAAAAATGTTTTTTACTGTTTTTGCCTCTGCAACCTACTCCAATGGCTCCAAAACATCAAAATATACCAATAATGACTCTTCTTGAGCCAAAATTGGTCAAAAATTTCCTCAGTTATGGCAAAAACCAATTTTCCTACAATTTTGCCTCCAAATCTAGAAACTGTCCAGATAAGTCCACTAAATATGGAGCTTTGTTGAATTTGGCGGACTCCTCTAACTCTACCGCTAGATTAACCGCGTCATTAACTGGAGATAAGAATAGTTTAAATGTCATTAACTATAGTGGTTAGCGCTAAGTGCATTTAACGCATCAGCCCTCCGGCACGATCACAGGGTAGAGGTCCTATTATGAGGGGGCTGGCTCGCAGGGGTGGCCCCCTCCTCTGCCCAACAGTAAATTGCATAAGGTTTAAATATAAGTGGGTGCCCTTGTGTATTAAGAATTGGTGTGTGGTATAGTGGTTTTGGCGGGTGCTTGTATGTGGGAGGTCGCGAGGTCGACCCCGACCTTCACCCCTTCCTCTGTGATATAATTTTACCATATGAAACCTTTGAATCTTAAATTTGGTTATAAATAATGTGACATCCTTCATTTCCATGGGGGAGGGCACGTGGTAGCCCTTGGATACTCCATGTGTCCCTTCTCCATTGGCCCAATTTCCAATATATATAAAAAATAATAATGCACCCAATAATTAAAATTTCACCCTTGTAATAGGAAGAAAATTTTCAATTCCCAAGAAACATTGGCGAATCTGACTGTGACACTTGTCACAGTGTCATTGGCTGAAAACTGGAGAATATTCCCTACATATTCCTTAGATGTTGACTAGACTGCCAAGTCATCAGTCTATCACTGTTCTGCACATTTTTTACTTGTTTGGGAAAACAGACAGCAGGTCATAACTTACTCATACGAAGTAGGATTTGGATGAAACAAATTGAGCTGGAATCCTGGTGACGAGCTCTATGTGGTCATTCTAGTTTGGAGCATTTATAAGCACTTTAATTTTTGAGGTAAATATTGAGCCTTTGATCATTGGCACATGACCCAATCCTCAAGGAGCACTTCTTGGGCTTAATGCGCAAGTACACCTATTCTCCAACCTGAAACTCCTTAAATACCCTATGTTGATCTGAAAAAGAAAAAAAAAATCATATCTTGTGTTTCCTTTAGATTCTTCTTGATAACCTGCATTTCCTATTCCATATCTGCCAACATGTATGGTCCAATCAACACCCTGTTCACTGGATCACTCCAACTGATAGCAATATTGAAACTCTGTCCATAGAGTGCCTCAAACAGACTCATCGAAAGTGAATCCTGATACCCATTGTGGTAAGAAAACTCGACCATTGGAATATACTCTTCCCACTTTCGTTATTGATGCATAACATAAATTCTCAACATGTCCTCTAAAATCTTGTTCACCCTCTTTATCTTTCCATCTGTCTATGGATGATAAGTTTTACTGAAGGCCAAATTTTTACACAAACTTTCAAACTCTTTCTGAAACCTGGAACTAAACTTGGCATCTTTGTCTGACACAATCTTCTTTGGAATACCATGTAATATCATTATTTCTGTAATGAAGAGTTGTGCTACATCACTAGTTGAATAAGTAGACTTTGCTTGATCGAATTGAGTTACCTTGGTCAACCTATCAACCACAACCATGATATAATAATTTTTTCTAGATGTCCTTGGAAAAATTGTAATGAAATCCATGGAAATAACCTCCCATTTCCACTCCCGAATCAAAATTGATTGTAGTAAACCACTTGGATGCTTGCACTCTTCTTTTACCTGTTGAAAATCCAAACATCTTGCAACAAACTCTGGCACATTTTTCTTCAAATTCAACCAATGGTAGAAATATTTAACCACTTTCAACGTTTTCTGATAGCCTGGATGACCTGAATAGGGATTGACATGAAATTCCTGCAAGATAAGATTCTTGAGCTCACTATTGTCTGGCACATAGATCTTGTCCTTAAATCTCACCAAACCATCTATCTTGAGATGATAGTCCACATCCATTTAACCTGTACCCTGTTGATGTAACATGTGCTTAAGCTCCCTGTACTTGTCATCTTGTTGTCATGCCTATAAGATATTATCATGTAAATTTGTCCCATATGAACTCATAGTTTTCGTGTGATTTGCATGTACCTTTCTGCTAAGATCATTTGCAACCCTGTTCTCTTTGCCCTTAATATACTTGATCTCGAAGTCAAACTCATTAATCATAGCCAACCATATAGCTTTCCTAGCATTCAAATTTGGTTGGTCAAACAAGTATCTCAACCCACTTTTATCACTCATCAAGATGAACCTCCTGCAAATAAGATAATGCATCCACATATTCAAAGCATGGACAATCATTTCCAACTCAAGGTCATGCGTCACATAATTCTTCTCATGCTCATTCAGTTTCTTTGACTCATAGCATACTACATGTTCCTTCTACATCATGACTCCACCAAGTCCTCTTTTGCAAGCATTTGTACACACCTCAAAACCTTTGTCTGGATATGTAATCTTTAGAATTGGAGCGTTTGTAAGCAACTGCTTCAATTGCTCAAAATTGGCTGCACATTCTGTTACGAAGATAAATCGTTCTTGCGGACAAGAAGTATCTCCCTAGTATCACAAGGATAGCTAGAAACAAACAGGACAATTTGTAAACTATTTTCCCTAGATTACATATGATTTAGAATTTTCTAGGATGAAGAAAGGACCTACCTGTGATCCAATGCTAGTTGAATTCTTCTTTCCCGTTGCTCCAAGAATTCACCTCCTAAGATCTGCAAACAAAGACATAGAAGAGGATCAGCAGCACCTGCAACATATACTAATTCAGAAATCACAAATCTATCTTAATGATCAAGGAATTTAAGAAATAGGATATTTAAGTAAATAAGTAAACAACTTATTGAGAAAACAGGATCCAATTGTATTATCTTTAAATAAAAGAAGGAGTCTTAGAACCGCATTCGCCTTGATGTCGTATAGGTCCTTCCGGGGGTCTGGAACAAGCGTTTTCCTTTAGTCTGACAAGCCCTTCCACTCTTCGAACCAACCTAACTACGAGTATGTAATCGTTCTTGCAGTTAGCAAACAGATTATGTTTCTTTAGCAATTCCCTTCTCTATTGCAGCTACTAAGTACAAATCAAGTACTAAGTGTATACAAAATGCATAAAGAAGTTTTACATATGTGAGCATGTACCCTTGAGACTGAACCAAAGCTTCAATTTATAGGAGAAGGAAAGTGGTTGCAGCTCCAAAATGGAAGGGATAGAGTCCCCTTATCAAGGGATTAAGTTCCAAAGACCAAGGAATAGGTTCCTTTAATGAAGGAATGAATGTTCATGATAATGGAGGGAGTAAGGCTTCGACTGGATAACACCTTCTAGAAGCTTCCAGCTGGGATAATATTCGACCAGGTGGGCTTCTAGAATTTACTTTTGCCTTCAATTTACCTTTTACAGGGGTCCGCACCTTTAATGAAGAAAACGTGTGGTTGGCTCCGCAGTTTTTGAAGCAAAAGAGTGTGGTGTCGCAGGTAAAACTAAGGAAAAGTGTGGTACAAGTATTTTTATGATTTTTACAAGCTTTTCTCCAAATTCAGAACTTGGTTTAGGAACTTTAGGGTTGTAGAATTCTAAGGGAGTATTATATAGGTATTGATGAACCCATATAGACAGTACAATGTCATGGTGACAAAATAATGTGTAACAGATTCCCCCCTAAAGCACGAAATCTGAGATAATTCGAAGAGTGAAGTGCTTTATCATTCCAAGGATTGGCTTGTGGAATTCCAGTTGGAACCTGTAAATACATTCAATGCAAACATATATGTATATATATATATATATATATATATCATTGCTGAGGTAGGCATTCCCATACTCATAGAAAAAACTAATTAAATCAAATCTTAACTAAAATGTTCTAGTATAGAAATGATTCTAATATTACATCAATAGTAGACACAGTATGGACGCAGCTATCTGTCATGAATATTCTACTGCATAATTAATAATAAAATTCCTCGCAACCTGGATGGTGGAAACTAGATCCAGGGTCTTGATTTCCGCTACCCAAACTAGTACGATTCTATCCATGCGATTGATTGTGTCGAAGTTGAACATGGTATAAACCACTTGATTACTAGTCAATGATGTGAATTGTTAACAAGTGTGAGAGAAACCACCAATAATGACAATGGCTCTCAAAGTACTCAGCACAATCCATGAAGTGTGAATAAATGATTTGAAGTCGAACACTTCACGGAATCATTCGATCAAAGATCAATGATGCAATCTGTCGTCGAAGGCAATAAATCTGCCATTAGGGCATGAAGATTTCAAGGTACTGAAGGATTCTAGATCAACTTCCTAGATGATATGTTGTCGTTGATAGAAAGTGATCCGTCGTAGGAAAGCCTATGACACGAAACCATTAGATCAAGTTTTGTAGAAATATTTTGCAAGGACTGACTCAGGGATGGTCAACGCGAATGGAGACACATGTTTGCAGGTGAATGGTTTGTTTGAACTGTCCTCTTGAACACATAACGACACTGCAGATGGTTTGGTGAAAATTGACCTAAAGCTAATACCCAGAAACCGGCTGAAGACGTTCAATATGGTTTGATTAACTGATAGCAAAAGGATTTTCCCAACCCAGGTAGAAGTGTCATGTTCAAGAGTGGTATACTACTTTTAAAAAAAGTTTAACAACTGGATCCATTTTCTCTTTTTCCCCCACCATTTCTGGCAATTACCTCTTTATTTTTGACAAGCTTGAGGAGGATAACATTTGCTTGTTATATAAGCTCATCCTTCGGATGAATCCAACTTAGTTTAAAAATCGAACCCTGAGAAGGAGTGGTTCATTCCTATTTATAATTGACAAGTCCTTTACTGTTAAAATTTTAACGAGTCTAGTATAGGAGAAACTCAGTGTTTTTCAATTTTAGGGAGTCAGAAGAAAAACTTAAGGAAACTCGGTGGGTGTACTTTTTCATAAATTTAGTATCTCAAGCCCAAAAAAGGATAAAATAATACAAGAGAAAACTCTATTAACCATGATTAGTCAATGTATACCTTTTTCGTAAATATTCCATTTCAGTTCGGAAAAGGGGTAAACTTACACTGAAGGGACGATTGTTCATTTCCTTTAGTGAGTTCGAATAGTCAAGTACTCGGTAATATTTTCATATTTAGAGAGTCTGAAAAGGGCTTAAAAGAGAACTCAAGTTTTCGCTTTTTCATAATTTTTACCGAGCTCGAAAAAGGGATAAAAAGTATACTCCTTTGTCCAAAATGATCATTTTACCCAAAAAATCTTGTATTCTGCACAAAAAACTCAAAAATTAAACATACATGTTTATGATTAATAAAAATAATTCGGAAAACAACTTTTCAAAGTGAAAAATAAACAAAATTATATTTCATTTATTCAAAAATCTTATAAAAAGGAGTTTTTCTAAATCATTTTTACCATTTGATTCCAGAGTGAAATTTGAGAGCTTTTGGTGAAAAAAATTCTAGAGGAGATTACGTAAAATTCGCCTGTCGAAATCGAAAATCGTCAGCTTCAGGTAATCCACATCATCCTTGCCTTCATTTGTGTCCATTCATTTTCTTAATTTAGGGCTTAAATTTATTTTTAAGAAGAAAAATATGTTCAAAAATTCGCTCATGGGGGTCCGCGGGTAATACACATGACACTTGCGGACCCCGACAAATTTTCAAAGAGAAAATTGCCGTGGTCCCGCACTTTATGAATAAGACGTGTGTGTTTCCACGCACTTTTTTTGTGCCAAAAGTGTGGAGGCGCCGTAAAGAAAATAAAATGATTGATTCTCTCCAAAATAAACAAAATTTTCTCACTCAAATTGTTCCTAATCTTTCAATTTGTTCATTGCAGGATATCTACAATGCTTAAGTGGAGAGAACGTGAACATGAAGAGGTTGAAGAGGTTGCCATGGTACATCTGCCCACATTACGTGTATTGAGGGAATGTGGTTTGTATAAATTCTGGGCTATTCAGGGCATGAGAGCCCAATTAGATTTACTTACCTGGTTTGTAAACAAACGGGATTTCCAAGAACAATGCTTCATAATTGGGGATCACAGGCTTGACATTGAGCTGGAAGACATATATTTTCTCACTGGTTTATCAAAGAGAGGTGAACCAATCTCTTTGTTTGGGGCTAGGGCAGGTGGCCAATCTATCACCAACCTTCAGCAAGAGTTTTGAAATGAGGAGGCAGATCCCAAAGATAAACGGATTGATATAAAAACAATCATTCGCCCTGAAATTAAAGTGGTTGCATTTACTATAACCCAGTTGTGTGGGAGCGCAGCTCCGCATGTTGCTACTAGATCCCAAATGTAGACTGTTGTCGATTGTTTCAGAGGCACCATTTTCAATTGGTGTGAGGAAGTATTGGCCAATGTAAAAGGCCAATTGACCAGGGCAAAGAACGCAAAGTTCAAAAACTTTGGGTGTGGAGCTATTTTTGTCACATTTTCTCTAGAGAGAATTCCTTCACTCTCCCCACATCTTATCTTAGTTGATCATGGTAGAGTCAAGGAGCCTCGGATGGTCCAATGGGTTGCACTGATGGCCCGTCATAGTGAGGGCGGCGAGATTGTTCGTTTTACCCTAGCTTATTTCCATTGGTTGGAGAACCAAACCTTCACCATAGAAGATTTCCCATATGTCAAGATAGACTTTCGTGGCGATTGATAGATGTCTCTTCCTCCAGGAACACATTTGGATGACTCAAGTAAGAAACATTTTGACATGTTCTAAATTCTAATTTTTATTTTTTTTTGTTTAAATCGTCCAATACTGATGACAAAAATTTAAAATGCAGATGTTGGTCCATGCAGGCCATCCACGCTCCGTTGCTATGATAGGAAGCAAAGAGAGCCTGTCGCACCACCACAGGATCAGGTGGCTGAGATTCTAACTGACTTGGAACATAACCTAGAGTATTTGACTTTGGATATCCCGGAGACTTCGATGGACGATGTTCCTCTCCGTCTTCATAGACATGTTATTGGTGTTCCTGGTCAGTTCTAAAGATTCCTGAACAGAGTAGCGCGAGTTGTCGTGTACTATCATGATCATCACCACGGATAGTGGATGATTGTGCAGACTATGACATTTTGTTTTTTGTATCACTATTTTTGCCGATTATAAGGTGTTTTAAACCTATAATCGAGGACGATGTAATATTTTTGAAAACATTACTCTACTCTATGATATTTCTACTATTTCCAGCTATCTATTCAACATTTTTATCAAATTTTTCTTTTAATTACTGCTTTTAATGTTGCAAATGTCTATTTATAACACTAGTAGCTAATGCATCAGCTAATGTGTTTAAATTTCTTGGAATGTGTTTATATTCAATGTAATCAAACTCTCGTTCCAAAAGACGTACCTTCAAAAATAATCTCAATAATACTAGGTTTTTAATTGTGTATACTCGATTTAAGTGTAATACAATGAGTTTAGAATCTAACCTAACGATCAAATGTCGAATTCCAAATGAAATGGATTTAGATAATAACTCAATCACTGTGCTATATTCTGCAATATTATTCGTTGTTTGGCCGAGGCTTACCCCGTGCATAGATATTAACTCATCAGTGGGTGAATAAATAACCCAAGTTGCAGAAGAAGTGTTTCGTGTACTACGACAAGCCCATCAGCAAAACTAATATATGTTTTAAGGGATGTCGACATATGAAATATCAAGAGTAATCCAGATAAGCAGGGATAAAAACAAACATAACTAGACACACTCTTCTAATCTAAGGCACACTAGCTACGAAAAGAACTAATATACAAATAAAATCTCCACACAAGATTTAATCATAATATCTCTTCAGATAAAGCCCATTTTTGGGTTTGTCTAAAGAGACCCCGTCATAATCAGTAAATTCATAGGCCCCTTTTGCAAGCACTCGCTTGACAATATAAGGACCGTGCCACATGGGTTCAAATTTCCCAGCTCCTAGCTTATCATTATCTTGGTCGTATACCAATACTAGGTCACCCTCTGAAAAAACACGAGGTGTAACATTCCTATCATACTGAGCTTTCATTCGTTTTTTATGAGCCTTGGTAGCTAATGTAGCGGTGCGGTGAGTCTCATCTAGTTGGGCTAAGTATAAAAATCATTTTTCCTCTTCGGAGGTAGCTAGTAATAATTCTATGGCTAATTTGAGTGACGATATTTCGCATTCAATTGGTAACATATCTTCTAAACCATAAACTAGATGAAAAGGAGTGAAACCTATTGCAGTTTTCACTGAGGTTCGATATGCCCAAAGTGTTGAGAAAATCATAGTATGCCAATTCGATTTATGAATTTCGATTATCCTTTTAATCATAGTGGTTAATACTTTATTTACAGCTTCAACCTGACCATTAGCCTGCGGGTAATATGGTGTAGAACTATCATGGCGCAGGCCAAGGTAGTCGGAAATTTTGGTCATCATAATGTTTCAAAAATGGCTCCCATGATCAGTAACGATAGCTTGGGGTACACAAAATCGAGCAATCATGTGATTGAATACAAAAGTAGCTACATTTTTTCCATCTGCTGCAAATGTAGGCATTGCCTCAGCCCATTTGGTAAAATAATCCACTGCAAGAATAATATACCCATGCCCCCCGGCCAAGTGAGGGTTACATGTAATGAATTCAATGCCCCATTTTTCAAAAGGACCGACAGCAACTATTGGGTGAAGAGGATATGGTGGTGCACGCATCTTACGATCAAATATCTGGCAATTGTGGCATTTTCGAACAGCTAGAATGCAATCTTTAAATAACGAAGGCCAAAAATAACCAGCGCACAATATCTTTTCGGTTGTGGCATACCCAGACATATGATTTCACATGCCATAGAGTGACAGTAATTTAAATCCTTTTCAGCCTCTTTGTGTGTTAAACATCATCAAAATACAAAATCCACACCACGACGATAAAGCACGTCTCCAACAATATTGTATTGCTGAGACTGGTAACTGATCTTTCGTCGTTGTGAATGTGAGAGTTCAGGCCGAAAAGTTTTGGTTTGGAGATAAATTATGATATCTCCATACCATGGATCAATGGTACTGATAAGAAACAAAGATTCATCAACGATCGGATGTTCTACCATAGTTTCTATCTCAATATTTGGGAAGTCACACATCAGTTCGGCAAACACTAGTGATTTCTTTGATTTAGATTTTTCAAATTCTAAATCAAACTCTTGAAGGATTACGATCCATTTAGAGTATTTTTCCCCTAGCAATTGTGTGGTCAAATTATACATCATAGGCTTGCAATCAGAGATCAATGTTGTTTTTCGTAACAAGATGTAATGACGAAATCGTTGGATAGCTTGAACTACTGCCAAGGCCAATTTCTCCACATGTGAGTATTTGATTTCAGTCAGATTTAAATTGCGACTGAGATAGTAAATCACATGTTCATTGTGAAATTCGTCTTCCTAAACTAATACCATTCCAATCATGGAATTAGAGGCTGCTAAGTATAAAAAGTAATCTAGGTTGTAATTGGGTGGATGCAATAATGATGCATGGGTCAACGCGTGTTTTAGAGCATCAAAAGATCTATCAGCGATCTCATCCCAATTGAAAAGAATATTATGTTTCAACAACCTGGTAAAACCTTTAGTTAACTAGGCATAGTTAGGAATGAATCTACACAGAAAGTTTTCTTTCCCTTGCAAACTTTGGAGTTGGCGGAGTTTAGAAGGAGGAGGTAAATTGATAATAGCCTCAACCTTCGAAGGATCGACATGAATGCCTTGTTTCAAAACAATAAATCCTAGTAATCGGCTATATTATACACAAAAAACACATTTGTGCAGATTCAAGCAAATCTTATAATACCTACATCTGTGAAAAATTTCTCGTAAGTGGGTTCGATGATCTTCTCTATGTAAGGAATGAGCAGGTAGATCATCGAGATAAGGTTGCACAATGTGTTTAATGTCATGAAAAGCATAGGACATAGCCCTTTGAAAAGTTTCCCCAACATTCTTAAGTCCAAATGGTATTTTACGGTAAGCGAAATTTCCCCATGGACAAATGAATGATGTCTTTGGTTAATCAGCAGGGAGTATGTTTATTTTATTATAACTGGAAAACCCATCCATAAATGAAAAAATTTCACTTCTGGCACAATCGTTAATGATTTGATCGATATAAGGGGTTGGATAATTGTCTTTGGGACAAGTTCTATTTATATCCCTATAATCGATACATACTCTAATTGTTCTTTGTTTTTTATTAACAGGAACAATATTAGATACCCAATCTGTTAAAGGGATTGGATAAATAAATCCTGCGCAAAGTAATTTTTCAACTTTAGTTTTGATTGCAGCAGCTTTTCGTGGATGTATCTGACGTAATTTTTGTCTGATAGGTTTAGCATCCGGGTATGTTTTGATTTCATGAACAAAAATTTTAGGATCGATTCCTGGCATTTATTCATAAGACCAGGCAAAAATGTTGTGGAATTCTTGAAATAGGGCTTTGCATATATCAATTTCATCTTTTGTACAAGAAGCGCATATATGAATGTTTTCAAGAATTCTTGGTTTTACCGATATGTCAATAGGAATTGTGGAAGAAATATTCCCCAAATTCACTTCATAGGTTGAATGTATGCTTGATATCAGATTTTGGGGTTCCTTGACATAATCAGTGGTGAAAATTGATGAAAAATTATCTTCGAATTTATCAAGCTCAGGTAAAAATGATGATCTATGATGGAGATCATCCCAGGGAAGGTCATCTATGGACAAAAATTCACGAATGTTTTCGTCAATATAAAATACTTCTTTAAAAGGATCCAAAATTGATGTTATAGCTAAGCTTGAAGGGGAAAATAATTTTTCATTGACCACATTCATAGGATCTGAATCAGCTGAAGGTAAATTGGAAAATGACTGTACTGCTTGATATGCCAACTCAAATGGACTCAAAGGCATCGTGCCTTCAAACGAATCCAAATTTAACTCTAAAGGCACTATCCAAGTATCATCAAATGGAACAGTGCTTGATGTAATCATATTGATATTAGCTATAGTACGCGGTACGTTAGGTGGAGGCAAAGAAAAAATTCCCAACAAAGCGGAATCTTTAATTAAGCCTACTCCTACATCCTTATAAGGGATAGTTGTTTTTCCAACATGTTGAATGTTATCGGTAGAAGCTAGATCAGAAAAATAATATGAGAGCTTATCAACTCTCACAATCTTTCCTTAATGAGGAAACATGATTATTCGAAAGACGGAAGATACGACAACAGTCATAAGACCAATCTAGAGGGGCATCAACTACTTCCACATCTAGATTAACAATTTTTCCTTCGACCTCTATAGGTAGATCCTGTAAAATACCATAGGGATGGAATCCTCTTCCATCAAAATCTTTGAGGTTGGTCGGAGATTGGTTAAGCGTCAGAGAACCAAGTGATTTCCAACAACTCAACGACATGATACACGTAGAGGCCCCTTCATCAATCACAGTACGAAAGCAACGTGTGTTTTTTACTAACACTGGAATATGGAAAGTCATTTTATGGGGTAGGTGAGGTGTAAAATTTTCTAGATCGAAGATCATAAGATTCGAATCCTGCAGATCTACGGCTCCTAAAACTGACAATAGTAATTTCCTTTGTGCTGGACATGATTGCAGCACTTCCAAAGCTGACATTATCGAAGGGGAAATTTCCAAATCTTCGACGATTTTGTAATCCTGAGCAGCTCTCACATGTGGATTGAAAGTTGATTTATGAAGTACACCTTTAGAAGGCGGTTTGATTACTAAGTCAGGATTTGGTTTCTCGATGTGAAGCAGATTGGAAACCGAAGTAGAAGCAGCTGGTGAAGAATTAGAATTTTCTACTTCTTTACCAGTAACAGGATTTTTACTACTAACAGGATTTTTACTACCATAATCTTGTGATCAAGTTGTAACCATCAAAATATCTGCTAAAGGATTAGAAGAAGATGCAATCATTTTACTATCTTGAATTGGAAAGGGATCCTTCAAGACAGCAGAAGTGGGTGAACCTTTGATAAACTTAGAAACTTCTTCCCTATGCGGACATTCCTTGGTGAAATGATCCTCGTCACAGATAAGACAAGGATAACGAGGTTTCCATTTTTCATCATTTGATTTAGTTTTATCAGTTTTTTCTTTAGGAGGTGAGGTCTGTTTATTATTTTTCTTCCCCTTTTTATTTTTTCCAAATTTTGACTTAGTAGATGAATCTACAATGTGAATATCAGTAGTAGTTTCCAAGGAAGATTCTCCTTTTGGTGAATCAGGTAAAGTTATTATAGGAGAAGTAATATTTGAAGATTTCTTCTTATTTTTAGTTGTAGTAATTGAACCGATTCCACCATCAGCGGCATGAGAGCCTGAAGGAGTTGTAGTTAACTGACCAAGTCGTGGTAAATCATGGATTTTCTCGTACAAAGTTCCGGACTGGGTATATACCAAGTCTAGATATTGAGATTGAGCAATAACTTCTTATTCCATAACAACTCCTGCTTTGGCTACATCTTCATTGATTTTTGTTAATAATGATTTAACAAACCATCCTGCCAATATTTGATCCGGGATAAAAACTTTTACCAAACGTCTTCTACGTCTCCATTCATGAATATGATCTGATATATAGGTAGACGTAGATTGTTTTAGTGAAGTTAATAATTCCTTGTCATTGTCATATCTGACAGGCAACTGAAAATGAGTTAAGAAGGCATTTTCTAGGGCGTTGAAATTGTTAAACGAGCCTCATGGCAGTTCAATATACCACTTAGCAGCTAATCCTATTAACGTTCTCTGAAAAATTCTAAGTCGAATAGAATCGTCAATTAATAAATTAGATATGCACCAAAGGTGGTAAGTCATAACATGGTTGGAAGGATCCTCCCCTGTTTTTCCTTCAAATTTTGGGATATCACTGGGCAACTTATGAGGCATCGGTGGCCAATACGGATGATAATAGATAGGATCATTCGTAATGCGAGATAAATCTGGTAAATCTAAAGTTGCTATGAACGGAAATAAATGGGTAGGGTCTTGTGGATAACCTTGTGAAACTAAACCAGTCCCAGGAGGAGGATATCCAGGATAACCTGGAATAGGATGTGCATTAGGAATCATATTACCCCTCGAATAACCAAGAATAACTGGACCATACTGATGTTGAACTGGTGTTTGATATGTATATCCAGGGTACGGTTGTTTCGGGTAGACTGGAGTTTGTGAAACAGGTCCATATTGATACCGCCCCTGATAAAGTTGATAAGTAAATTGAGGTTGACTCATTATAACTATACTTTTAATAGATTTTCCTGCAGGTATCTGAACAGTAGCCTGAATTTTCGGTCCAGACTGTGGAATAGAAACCTGAGGAATCTGTATCGAAGTTTGAGGGGTAGATGTAACAGGAACTGTAGACACTGCAGGGATAGGTGTGATAGGTTGAACAGAAGTCTGAACAGTTGTTTGTGGTGGGGTACTAGGTGAACTCAGACCAGGTTGCTGAACAGAACCAGATGCAGGTGTTGGAATTGAAGGTTGGACTGGTTGTTGGGGTTGATTATAACCAACAGGTTGTCATGCTTGATAATAAGGTACTTGCATATTTGGTTGTAAATTCTGTTGGACTTGGGATGGATCCCACACCATTCCGGGATATGAGGGTCCCATTGAAGGTTGTACATAAGACGGCCCATAACTGGGTTGGACAGATGGTTGATAATTAACTGGATAATTTCCACCTCCTTGTAACATTTGCTGCTCTGTATAGAATTGTTGTGTTGAAGGAGGTTGCAATCCTTAAGCAAGATACTGCCCGTGAGGTTGATATTGACCTTGAGGCATATATTGACTTTAGGGTTGATATTGACCTTGAGGTATGTACTATCCCTAGGGTTGATATTGACCTTGAGGTATGTACTGTCCCTGAGGTTGATATTGACCTTGAGGTATGTACTATCCTTGGGGTTGAGATTGACCTTGAGGTATGTATTGTCCTTGGGGTTGCCCCCCAGGTTGTATCTAGCTATTTTGAGGATTCCCCTCAGGATTTATACTACTACCTTGATATGTGGGGTTTGAAATATTTCCAGACATCACATAAACTTGCTCATTGTTCAAAGTTCTAGTATTTGATTCATTCAAATCAGATGATGACATTAGTTTTCTTGGAAAAGGAGATGCTCCTGAAAATGTACTAGAGAGCGACTGATAGCCTGTACGAACAGACGGACCACCATAGAGGAATGTTTCTGGTGATTCAGAAAACATAGATGACTCGCGTGACATGTTTAACTAAGGTTTATGACCTATTGGTGTAGTGTAAAAAGGTATTTGGGGTGGTGAATACTGAAGACCTACGTTTTGTAGAAAATATTTCAATGAAGAATACCAAGCGTCTTATCTAAAAGGACTGCAAAAAATTGATTCACGTTGTCTAAGTTCTAAATTTTCTTGAATTGAAGGGAGAAGGACTTCTTCTTTTGTATCAGTTATTTCCTCAATACTAATAAGACCAAGAGGAAGACCTTATGTAATTCGATTCTTTACTTTGGGTGAATCAGGATAATCAGTGAATTCTAAAGTAGGTTCTGATGTAGTAGGTTCAGTTTCCGGTTCAGAAATTTCAGGTTCTTTAGGTGATAATTCACTTGTTGTAGAAGCAACTTCGGTTAATTCGGAAATGGAAACCGTTTGTGGAGGATTTTCTGCTACTTGCGATTGATCTACTTTGAAATTAGGATGAGGAATAATAGATGATTCTCCTTGTTCTATTAATCCAGTTCTACTATTAACATTTGGTATCAGAGATTTAAGTCCTTCTAGCTGGCTAGGTGTGTACTCAGGGGGTTTCCCCTGAGTTCTACGTGATCGTCTCGATAATTCAACCACGATTAAAAAATTTAACACATGCAATCAAAGAAAATTTCAATAAAAATACCTAATGTCGCTAAGAAACAAAAAAATTATCACATGCCTGTATGATCTAAGAGATCAAACCACACACAAACAGTAGATTCCCGCACTAAAAACACTAGTTGGTGATAAAATCCAACATCGTAGTATTTTAATGAAGAAATGGCGGTTGGAACAGTTACCCCGACAACCTACTTAATGAAACAGACCAGTGCAATTTTCTCCACTTAACCCATCTCGAGTGAAGATAACCCTTCGGAGAGTCCAAGTGAGTCTAGCTAACATCTCTTCCAGGTACAATGGGATCTTCCCTCCACCGTCACCTTGAGAAATAATCTTAGAGTTTATGGCCTATAAGGTCCCCAACAAGAACAAATATACCTAGGGGAACAGTCTACGATTCGATACACACGCAAGGGTAGAGTAACAAAGCTCAATCCCCTTGAAGGTTCCTTGACATAATCCAAGGTTTACCGACAAGTGACCCAGGCTCCTCGAAAATGGTCAATCCGAGGTTTACTCTTGTTAATACGTGTATAACTGCTATCGTTCCCAATGAGGAAGGATTGATTACCCCACTGGTTCAGATATGATCTCGTGCTTGACTCCTTTAAGAGGAGATTCCCAGAGCATACATGCTACTACTGGAATTTCCCTATCGCAAGATCGACTACTTGTTTGTTTTTACTGTCTTGGAGAGTTAACTAAAACCTATTCCAAGACACTAGCCTAATCTAAGTTGTTGGAAAGAGCCCTATAAAAATAGAAATTGATAGGTTGATTTTAATTAAGCGTTAATTTTAATTGGTTGTTTCTTAGGACAATGGGTATGAAAATGAAACTTCAATGGTGTATAATGACACAACTCCAAAAAACACTAAAATGCATCTATATGAGAAAAAATTCATTCCTTTTCAATGAAATCTATCTAAAGGAAAGAGTTGAGAAATGAAATTGCTTTAAAACTTCAATCCTTCTTTTTTAAAACAAGAATATATGAAAAGAAATATTTTCTATGAGAACTCAATGATTAATTTCTCAAAAAGAAATCACTTTTATCATTCAAGTCTGAAACTACAAATAAAAAAGTTTCCAAAAGAAAAGTATGATTACTTAAAACAAAATTCAAAACTAAAAACACTAATTTCGAACTTTAAAACTCTAAAGATCTAAATTTTAAGATTAAAAACTCTAAAAATTTTGAGGATGTTTTACTCAGTTTGTAATCTAACCAAGAATTCTTTGCTTATCCTAGCAAGGAATCAAAATCATCCAATGGTGGTTTTGAAGTGAAATTAAACGCTTATTGAACTAAAAATCTCTTAATATTTGCAAATAAAAAATAAATCTAATTTTTTATAGAAGCAATTTCTGCCATAAAGTCAAAGTCTCAGTAAGAAAACAATGAGATACCAATGATCTAAGGTATCTAAAAATTCCTGATCTTTGAGCAACACAAAGACAAAACAAAAATCACTTGTAAAATGCAAATGTTTAGAAAATCACTCAAAACTTAGAAATGCTAGAAGAAACTTTCACAAGAGGCTTTTGATAGTGAATACAAATCTGGGTAATCACAGAGAATCTTGTAAGCTGGTACCAGAAAAGAGAATTTTGGGTTTTTTTTTTAATTTTCTCAAGGTCTGCAGGTTGCAGGGTACAAAGGTGTGGTGACACACTGTTCACACAAAGAAACTACAAAGGTGACCACACTGTTTTCAAAGAAAAAGTGCAGAGACCAGTAAACTTAAAGAAAAATAAAAAACTCTAAATATACTTTTCAGGGATTCTAAGGATAATTTTCCCAAACCAGTACAGACTAATCAAAATCAGAAAAAATGGTTTCAAAATTCAAAATCAAAGAAAACTAAATTCAAATCAAAATTTATCCCTAATATGGTCGCCATTTTTTAGGCGGATAAATCGTTCTTGCGGACAAGAAGGATCTCCCTAGTATCACAAGGATAGCTAGAAACAAACATTACAATTTGTGAACTATTTTCTCTAGATTACATATGATTTAGAATTTTCTATGATGCAGAAAGGACCTACCTGTGATCCAATGCTAGTTGAATTCTTCTTTCCGGTCGCTCCAAGAAGTCACCTCCTAAGATCTGCAAACAAAGACATAGAAGAGGATCAGCAACACCTGCAACATATACTAATTCAAAAATCACAAAACTATCTTAATGATCAAGGAATTTAAGAAATAAGCTATTTAACTAAATACATAAACAACTTATTGAGAAAACAGGATCCAATTGTATTATCTTTAAATAAAATAAGGAGTCTTACAACCATGTTCGCCTTGATGTCGTACAGGTCCTTCCGGGGATCCAGAACAAGCGTTTTCCTTTAGTCTGACAAGTCCTTCCACTCTTCGAACCAACCTAACTACAAGTATGTAATCTTTCTCGCAGTTAGCAAACAGAGTATGTTTATTTAGCAATTCCCTTCTCTATTGCAGCTACTAAGTGTATACAAAATGCATAGAGAAGTTTTACATATGTGAGCATGTACCCTTGAGACTGAACCAAAGCTTCAATTTATAGGAGAAGGAAAGTGGTTGCAGCTCCAAAATGGAAGGGATAGAGTCCCCTTATCAAGGGATTAAGTTACAAATACCAAGGAATAGGCTCCTTTAATGAAGGAATGAATGTTCATGATAATGGAGGGAGTAATGCTTCGACTGGATAACGCCTTCTAGAAGCTTCTAGCTGGGAGAATATTTGACCAGGTGGGCTTCTAGAATTTACTTTCACCTTCAATTTACCTTTTACATGGGTCCACACCTTTAATGAAGAAAACGTGCGGTCAGCTCTGTAGTTTTTGGAGCAAAAGAGTGCAATGCCGCAGGTAAGACTAAGGAAAAGTGCGGTACAAGTATTTTTATGATTTTTACAAGCTTTTCTCCAAATTCAGAACTTGGTTGAGGAAATTTAGGGTTGTAGACTTCTAAGGGAGCATTATATATGTATTTATGAACCCATATAGACAGTAAAATGTCATGGTGACAAAATAATATGTAACACACTCCTTTGTCTATTCAAATTTCTTCCCTTTCCTATGCAATAATGTAATAAGATAGGAAATCCGTGAGAATTTCCTAATGAACCTCTTATGATAACCTGCTATTCCCATGAATGATCTGACCTCATCCACATTCCCAAGAGTTTCCCATCCCATGATATATCATACCTTTTTTGTATCTATTACTATGCCCTCCTTAGGAACAACATGCCCCAAGTAATGTACCTTTGGTTGAAAGAAACTACATTTTCTAAGATTTTCATACAGTTGATTCTCTTAGAAATCGCAATGATATTGCTAAGTGTTTGGCATGCTCTTCCTCATTCTTAGAATATATGAGTACATCATCAATGAATACAATAAAAAACTTGTCCAGATAAGGATGCAACACACTATTCATCAAGCACATAAAAGTATTTGGAGCATTAGTCAAATCAAAAGGAACCATAGCAAACTCATAATGCCCATACCTAGTCCGTAAAGTAGTCTTGTAGATGTCCTCTTCTTTGATGTGTAACTGATGATAACTAGATATCAAATCAATCCTCGATAACATTATTTCTCCCTTCAATTGATCAAACAGGTCATCAATCCTCAGAAATGGATACCTATTCTTAATCATTACCTTGTTCATTTGTCTGTAATCAATATACAAATTGAGAGTACCATCCTTATTCTTCACACAAAATATCAGTGTAGCCCAAGGTGATACACTTGGCCCAATGAATCCATTGTCAAGCATTTCCTTCAACTGCAACTTCAGTTCCACTTGTTATCGGCTATTTTTTCACCTTGTCAATAGGCTTGCAAACCGGATCAATTAATATTCGTGAACATGTTGTCATCATCCCTTCAGAAAGCCTTAAACATGACCATTCCAAAAAGTCTGAGTTTTCAGTATTAACTACGCAAAATCAATTTTTTTAGCCCGCGCATCTTTTTCCTTTAACCATTTGCGTTCAACATTGGTTTATCCTTCCTATACCAACATTGATCAGAGTTGGTTTCTCCCTTCTGTAAGTGTGTTGATTCTACAAATTCGAGAAAATTAAAAATAGTTACAAAGCTTCCTCTTCCAGAAGCTTCCAGGGGTTTTTGTAACCATTTACCATGGATAAGAAGCACGAATCCTATCCGGTCCTATCTTGGAGACTTTACCTTTTATCCCTTGAGCTCATACTCCCATCATATGTGGATCTCAAGCCTATTATGATAAATCCTAAACTACCTCACCTCCCCTATAAATTTACTTCCATCCATAGCATCAGGGTTCGATTTTGGAGATTGATTATTCCCTCATGTTGTTGTATTGAACCTAAAGGAGTCATTATCTTCATGCATTAGGGTGACATTGAGGTGTGATTTGTGACAAGGAAGGAAAAGTCAACTTGGGGATATCTCTACAAGATAAACTTATATTTACGGTTTTAAAATATCTCATATTTCTATTAATACAAAGAGTATCTTGTTTTCCTATATGTGGTGTTTTATGTTTACATTCATGCATTTCAATGCCTTACTAATTCATTGAATAAATTAATTGAATTATGTTATGTAGATGTTGTAGATCCTTGGCCTATTTTATTCATGTGTGCAGGTTCTAATTATAGAACTTGGAGCTATTGTTGGAGCTTACAAGAAAGGAGGACAACTCTGAAATATTTTTTGGAAATACATCCTGAAATTGCTACAAAACTAGATATATCTTCAATACTTTTGCATCCTCAACATCCTTACCTTTATCACTGGAAACATGCACTGCAAATAACACACACCCTTTCCTATGATTTCTATTTTCTTGCATATTTGTAACCATTTTTATTGATGTGGCCTTCTTATTATCATGTAAGGTTCTCTATTCCACATTGCCATCCAAGGACTCAATAGCCTTCTCATAATCATCCACCTTAGTCCTGTGAAGATACGACCAATCCATATCTAGAAGCATATAGTATGATCCCAATGGTATGACATTCAAATGTGATGATGTAAGCATACCATTCAACTCAAATGCACAAGCCCTTACCAAATGATGAAATTTTTTCTTAGTATATGTAGCCAACAACACTATCCAAGACTCAGTGTGCACTTATTTTCTCAAACCACACTTATCCACCAGATCAGGATTAACATAACTACAATTAAATATATGGTCAATAAAAATAGAAAAAAATTGATCAAAAAGCTTACCTTCCATCTTGATAATAGATTCCTCGTGTTCTCTCTACCTGTTATCCAGCGTTGCATAAATACGAGGAATTCTTTGTCCAGCATCCCTAACTATTTGTGCTTCTTGTGTACTGTATATCTGAGCCATAGCACCATGATATGATAGTAAATCCTTCTTTAGATGCTCCTTTCCACATATCCAACATTGAAAATGTCCCTTACCCTCACCTTTATTCAGTTTCCCTCCAATTTGTGACCCATATCCCTTTCCAGATACATTAAACTTCTTGTAAGGAACAACATTCTCTTTTTTACTACCATCTTGAGGCCTTGTTTTATTTGGTGTCAATCTAACCTTAGTATTGTCTTTCTCTTTCCAACCTTGTTGAGACTCTATCTTACACTTTGATTGTTCATAACAGTGCTTCAACTTTCCAATTACTTCTTTGAGTGAACTAGGCTCGTCATACTCAATAAAATCTTTAAATGCTAATGGTAATCCACTAAAAAATATTTGAAATTTTTCCTTATCATCCTTAAGATATGGTACATGCCTCAATAACTCTAATAACTTAGTCATGTACTCTTCATTTTTCATCGATCCCATATTTAGCTCATGGAACTCCTTAGCTTTATTATCATAGTACCTCTCTGACATGTCGGTATTCCTAAAATGTCTCTTGAATTCATAACAACTCAACACCTTTGTCCTAATGTATTAGAATCGCTTCACATCTTCCCAACAGATGCATGCCTTCCCTTTTAGACTAAAAATAGTTATCCTAGCCTTCATGTTCTCTGCATAGTCTTGCAGCTCAAACAATTTCTTCATCCCAAGTAACCATGCCTCTGCATATTCTAGTTTCTTCAATTCCCCATCAAATGTAGGTGACTTGGTTTTCTTGAACTAATCTAGAAAATATCCCCTATCATTCCTCCTATAAGGATGATAGTGATGATGATTATTGTACTTGTCCGAACTAACTAGAAAAAATTCCATGTCCACTGCCTCTCCTATCATTGTATCCAAGAATCTGCTATCCCTAACAACATCATCCTTGTCTGACCTATTCCCATCATGAGATCTACTACCATATGCTCCATTAGTCCTATCCTCCTATCCATAACTGACCCGTGGCTTTCCATGTCTCTGCAAGGCTGACAAAATCTAAAGGATAAATCCATTTACCTCTACTTGTTTCTCGTGTGCCTTGAAAATTATCTCTTGTGATTGAATGATTTTGTCATTATATGCTTTGGAACTTCTGATTTTTGCCTTCAAACTTCTCAAAGTGTATGTTATGTGAGGGGAATACTCATCACCATATTGCTCATCTGATATGTAGGGAGATTCTCATGATTTAAAATCTACCATTTTTGTAGTCATATTTGATCTTCTTCCTACAAAAATACTATGTCAGGTAACCAAACCTAAACATAACCAACATGCTGTAGTATAGTTTAGGGGAGGATATCTCGTCTGAAAGATCAACCAGATTAGCATGATACATGAATAATAATAATCATAACATTATATCAACATCATATCAATCATTATCCAGTTACCATGCATGATGTCATAAATTGTAACACTGACTCAATACCACTCTCTGATACGCTACGATACCACTCTGTAACACCCTCCTCCCGCACTTACCCAAGTTCACCAGTCCACCAGGGAAAATATGTGATGAAGACTTATTCATGAATCAACCTCCTAGGTGCAGTTAAGGAAGTGGAATATCCAACCAAAACTTTATTGGATTCCCTTAAGTGTTACAGGACCCCCAAGGGCTAAACCACCCTTCCAAGTTCCAAAAACCTAAGTTAAACCTCTTTTACAGTGACCTAGACTCCCAGGTGCTATCACAATGCTGCCTAATTTTGATTGTAACCCTCTAGTCACACACATACACCTGCAAGGGAGTGACTGTAGTATTTTTCACCTAATTTTTTCCTTGTGAGCGCGAGATATGAGCCACTTTTTTAGGGCTATTGTTACACAATTTTTTATCACCGTCCCTGCAATCCCCATCCCGGATATTGGAGGACCATTTCAGTGACTTCTATATATTGTCCTACCTTGCAAAAAGTGTCATTGCATCCCTTGGAATGTGAAGAACATTTTCTCTGTTGACTATTCCTGAAGCAGACTCTCAAAAACACATGATTTTAGGTCGGCGTTGGTAAGTAGTTATGGCCTCACACCCATAGAGAAATTAGCATTGGGCCTCGCGCCCATTAGCGCTCTGTCTCAGTGGACTTCCTGCACTGAGCTGTGTTTTGAAATTTTTTTAAAACAGAAACTATTTTTCCATGCCCAACCACTTCCCCAGCAGAGTCGCCAACTTGTTGTGCAGGTAAATCCCCTCTACGGACAAAGGTGATCCCTTTAGCCCTAGGGTTTTTCTAGCAACAAGGGAACATGCTAATCCTTCGAACTCCTAGTTTATGAATGAAACTGAGTTGGGATAGATGACCTACCTTTATTCCAACGCTCTTGTCGTAGTTGTGGCATCAGTCTCTGTATCTTCGTCTTTACACATTGTGGTCCTTCAGCGGTAATACTTGAGTGCGAAAAATCCATCCTAGTAAATTTTATGAGCCCTAGGAAGGAGGAACTTGGTTACATCATGGTGACAGTTTCTGATGTCATTTAGGTTTTAACGAGTCTAACAAAGGAAGAACTCGGCATCTTTTAATTTTTAGAGAGTTTGAAAAGAAGCGAAAACGAAATATCCAACAGGTCCCTTTTTCGTAGGTAGTCTCATAGATCCAAAAAGGTAGAAAAGTATTTCTGAGAGAACCTCTTAGTTGCAATAGGCTAAGGTATTCCTTTTTCGTAAATAATCTATCCCAACCTCAAAAAGGGGTAAAGGTATACTGGGTAGATATTGTGTCATAACCTTTAATGAGTTCAAAACGACAAGAGTCTCGGCAATCTTATCAATTTTCGAGAGTCAGAAAAGAACTGAAAGATGACTCCGGAGGTGACTTTTTTGTGTTTTTACCGAATCTTAAAAAGTATAAAATACAACTCGTTACTTCATCGTCGTCATGTTGAGGACCTGTTGTTGCACAAGAAATGCACGTAAAGCCCATTTTTCGAGATAAAATAGAAAAATGATTGAAAAATATGCTCAAAAACCTAATTAGGGTTCTGAAAAGTTTATAAAATGCCAAAAATAGTAAAAACAAATTAATTTTCACTTTTTACCTCTTGTGAGCCCTTTTTACCCTTTTTTCACTGTGATTTTGCAGAGCTGACAGCGGACAATCTAGAAAGCCAATCGTGAATTCGTCTTTTCCAGGTAAGATCTAATATCCTTGCCTGCATTTTGATGTAACTTCCATTTCCTGCAACCCAATTTTTAGATCTATGGGCGGAGTTTTTTTCAAATTAGGGTGCGGCGGTCCGCGTGGGTATCAGGCACGGACTCGCGCTAACTGCAACCACAAATTTAAGCTTAGAATTCAACTAATTATCCCATTTCAAATGCTTCAATAGCAAATAATTTGACTAATGACAACCACATTGATGTTTTGCAGTTGTGAAAAAAGAAAAATGGTGATCGAATGGAAGGAAAGAGAACATGGTGAAGAAGATGAGAAAGCCTTGGGCAATGTAAGATGCATATACATTCTTAGGGACTGCGATATTAAAAAATTCTTCATGGTGCCATGTCTCTAAGCTCAACAAGAGCTATTATAGTACTTGATCAGTGTCTGGGACATTGATCGGGAAATATTCATAATTCATGATCAGGAGCTAGAGATTGAGGTCTCAAATGTTTACTTCATAACTGGATTGTCACAGAGGGGGCGGTACCAATCCTAATAGGTACCCGCCCCACAATGGAAAACATGAGCACGGTCATTGAAAAAGTGTGCTGAGGGGCAAGGAAAGGATCCAAAAGCGGGAAAGTGGATATCCAAACTATTCTCGACCTGGCACTAAAAGTAGTGATGCACACCATCATGTGAGCTGCTGGATTTCAAGCTCCACACGAGGCCACAAAAACACAATTACTTCTTGCCGTAGATTGCATGGTTCCCACTCTCAACAAATGGGCATAATTGGTAACGATCAATATGAAGCGCCAACTGACGAAATGCAAGAATGGTAAGCTGAAACAGTTCGGCTATGGGTCTATCTTGGTGCCATTCATCTTGTTCCTCTATCTCGTGTCGTTGATATGGGAAACATTATGTCCCTCCTTCGACTCGGTCACTTCCTGTCGACTTCAGCTCATTCTCCAGGAAGTTGATCTAAGAGACTCCCTTCTGGTGCCTTGGAGCTTACATGCCTCAATGGAAAGTTCTTCGCATTCGATGACAGGTCCTCATCATTGGCCTTCGATTGAGTGATTCCGTGGGTGTTCGACGCCAGCTCAATGTTCACATTTCGTGGATTGTACTAGTTGTACCTTGAGAGCCATTATCATTATTGGTGGTTTCTCTCGCACTTGTTAACAACTTTCATCATTATTTGGTAATCAGGCGACTTTCTTGCATGTTCGACGTCAGCTCACTCATTCACATGCTTGAATATGTACTTTTTCGGTTCGATATGGACCACAAGACCCTGGGTTTTGTCTAATAAAATCCAGGAAGCGAGACAATTTGGATTATCATGACTATATGCGTGACTCTTTTGATTGGATGGTTGCGACCATACCTGAGTCTATTTCTTGATCCTTCTTGCTAGATGGTTGCGTCCAAACCTCAGATATTTTTTTAATATATGTACTCTATTATGGATGGCTTCACCCATGCCACATGTTCATGTATCAAATATATCAGTTGTACTTGTACTTGCAGGTCTTCTGACAGTGTTTTTTGGTTTGAATACGTTCTCGTAAATCATTTCACTCCTCCTTATCTCTCCGACCTCATGATTTAGGGGGAATTTGTTACACAGTATTTTATCATCGTCCCTACAATCCCCATCCTAGATATTGGAGGACCATTTCAGTGACTTTTGTGTATTTTCATACCTTGCAAAAAGTATCATTACATCCCTTGGCATGTGAAGAAAATTTTCTATGTTGACTATTCCTGGAGCAGACTCTCAAAAACACATGATTTTGGATCGGCGCTGGTAGGAAATTATGGCCTCGCACCCATAGAGAAATTAGCATTGGGACTCGTGCCCATTGGCACTCTGTCTCAGTGGACTGCCCACGCCGAGCTGTTTTTGGAAAGTATTTTTAAAATAGAAACGAAGTTTCCATGCCCAACCACTTCGTGAGTGGAGTCATCATGGTTTGTTCGACTAAATAACGTCGAATACCTTCCTTTGGCTCCTTGTTTCCTACATTTGAGAAACTTCCCAAAGGATAAGGTATCCCTTCCACCTTATGAGGGATCCCAAACCACCTCCTCATTTCCTATAAATACATCCTTCTCACGTGGTTTCAAATAGTTGAACAATCCTTACTATAGCTGGTGTGAGATAGAGCAGAAAGGAATCCATTGTCGAGAGAGAGTCCGAGCCCTTTGCCTCGCCAAGTCTAATTCCCCAACGAATTCTTGAGACGTTTTTGAATGAACCCATCGAAAGAGGCTACAACGTCAAGGCTCTTTTGGTTGTAAAATTCTTCTCTCTACTTATTAATACATGACTGGTTTTTTGGTTCTCATTTTGCGTTTGATATGTTTAATCTTATGCAATACATTTGATTCTCCTTGACCAATTAAATAGTTATGAATGCAAGTGTGTTTTCATATGTTGTCATAGTTCTCTGATCCTTATGCAGGCACCCAATTATTACTGCTGAAGGACCGCGACATGTAAAGATGAAGATTCAGAGACTGCTGCCACAACTATGACAAGAGCGTTGGAATAAAGGTAGGCCATCTATCCCAAATCAGTTTCATTCATAAACTAGGAGTCTGAAGGATTAGCATGTTCCCATGTTGCTAGACCCACCCTAGGGCTAGAGGGATCGCCTCTATCCACAAAGGGGATTTACCTGCACAACAGCTATGTTGAGGCCCTGAAAATCGATGCAACAACATCGGGGAAAACACCGAGTCAGGGACTTCAAAATTGTCCCTTTTTCCATTTGGAATGGTGACTCTGATCGGATTTATGGGACCAGTTTCCCAATTTAATATAATTGTGGTGAATGGATGGATTTATCACTATGTATGCTTGAAATAAATAATATATCTATATACTATGTATCCCAGGATGAAGTTTATTCTATGTGCGATCTACAAAAATGACCTTTCAGTGGATGCAAATAAAGATCATACATTCACTTAGAGATATGAAAACGTTTGAGATAATTGATTCAATTAAATAGATAACTAAATCAATTGGATAAAGTTTATATCGAACCTTTTAAATGCCTATATTTAATATGTATCAAGTGATAACAGTGTAACATGTTCAGAAGTGAGTTAATGCCAAACTGTATTCAAACAGATACATGAAACAAAACATCATAAGATAAATAACCATTTCTCATTTGAAGCAAAAATATAACACATAGGATAAAAGTACCATGTATATGTTCACTCTGCTCATTTGAGAAAAATTGCTTGGTCCAGACTTTTCTATTCATAAAACTTCAAGAGTACAAAAGTGAAACATCTGTAAAGTCTTCCTTTCAAAATTTCAGGACCCCTTCTTCAAAGACATGAAGGTGTTTAAATATAAAAATAAAAAGTCTTAAAATATTTTTTACAATAAAAAGTTGAGGAGGTTTAAAACAAACCTCCTTAAAGTAAGTGGAATTTAAACATAAACATAAATTAAGGGGGTGACTTGCTTGATGACTGTATTGATGTCTCCTTAGCCATTTGTTCCTTTAGTTGAAGGATGTTAAGCATAGGCTTAACCTCTGGAGGTTATACTGGCCTAATGCACAGTTGTCGAATGAAACCAGCATCAGAAAGTGGAGGAAGCATGTAGGAGGATGCATCTGTGAGACAAATCCATTGCCTATGAGTCTTTACTAAATATCTCAAATATTTCTTCCAATCCAGCTTTTCCAGCTGCTACAGGGTAATATGCATGGGTGGTAGTTATTGGGTATCCCTCTCACACTTTCCGGTGTCAGAGGCAGACTGTAAGATTAGTTGTAAAGTTCCAAAGGTACTGCATGCATGTTCATGTTAATATCTATAATTGACAAAACAAATTTGAGGTGATTACCTCTTTGTAGATGAAAAATTCTATGGAGAACACTGAGCGGCGAAGTAGGAACCCTTCTTCACCGACTCCAAATCCAGATCTTGTAATTAATAAAAGAACCTGTGTAATCTCTACAATAGTATAAATTTATATCAATTAAACTAGCATATAAGAAGCATACAATAATGCAGATATAAGCCACTCACATCATGCTACATAGACGATTGAACAACAATTGTGACACTGATGCATCCAGTGGACAAAACAGATATAGTTCTATTGATTTATGAAAAGGAGGATTGCAACCGTCAGTTGCACCAAGCCCTCCTCGATCTCCCAATTCCTCTATCTCTTTCTCTATCTCCGAGTGATGATGCTCAAGGCAGAAAGTCTTCAATGAACTCTGCCAATCTTCAAGCTTCTCACTACAACAATGAAATTCTTCTCTACAAATATTCAAACCTTCGACCTTAGACCAAAAGCCCACAGCTACATTTTATAGGAGAAGGAGAGGGAAAAGCTTGCCAATTATTTCAACCAGTTTTAAATGGGAAAGATCAAGATGTTTCCTCGCTTTTCTTTGCTTTTTCCTTTTTTAGGACTATCCAGTTGCATTTGGCAAGGCCTAATAAAAGGTTTTTGCCTTTTATTTTCTATTTTGAACTGGCTCTTTATGAGAAAAAGCTGGAATTTCCAGTCACTTTTCCGCAAGATTTTTCCCTTTTCACACTCAAACACGGATAATGTTTCCCTTTAGTAAAGACAGAGCATTACACTAGGCATTAACGCTACCTTTGCATGGCTTAGGTGCGTTATAACTTATTCGAGCTGTCTCTAGGGTGCGTTACCTTGAAAAAAATGGGTATTTTCTAGGTCATTTTCTTCCTTCCATGTTACCTTCTCCTCTGAGCTATTGAGGAGGTCATTTGTCCTGTAACAGATGCCCCCTAAAGTGTGAGGTCAGAGATGAAGATGATGGCTGAAATACTTTATAACAAGTGTAGTAGTAAAATGAGAGGAATTGGAGGACCGAGGAAAACCTGAAAACAACAACATATGTCAGAAAATATAGTATTTGTCTTAATTCAGGAATTCCCATGCTCAGTAGCTAATCAAGAAATGATTTCTCTATAATAGAGATATGAACAGTGTGTCCACTAATAAGCATAACGTCGAAGTGTCTGTCATAACAGAATAAAACTGATAAGATGTCTCCAAAAAACAATATCGCAACTTGGGAGAGGAAACACAGTTGTAATGGTGTAAGCCTCAACCCAAGGTCTTGGTCGCCACTTCACTAAACTGCATATTTCTGAACATGTGAATAAATGATTCATAGTTGAACATGCGGGAAATCGTTTGATTACTAGTAAATATAAAAAATTGTTAACGGACGCAAGGGCGGCCATTGATAATGATGATGGTCCCCAAGATGCACAATATAATCTGGCGAGTGTGAATAAAAGGAGTTTTTGGGGCCCTTGTTTTGAAATCAAACAGTTTTGAGTTGCGGATAGTACTTGGATGGATGCAACCACAGTAGGCAAGGAATTGTCAAGGTTGCGAAGGAAGGAAGAACAGGTGGCACGGCTGTTGCGGGAGTAAGCACAGATGGTAGAAGAATGTGGAAGGAGACAAGCAGTAGAACTCTCGATGAACAGAGAGAAGTAGAAGACATTCGAGTGAGAAGAAAGGAAGAATTGTCAGATGCACTGGCAGCAGAACAAATAGGCAGTCGACCGAGCAGAGAAGGGGGTTGGCATAGGAGGAATGAGAGAACAGGAGCCGTAGGAGAGCTCTGTTCATGTTGTTCTGTTCTCTATCTCTCTGTATCTCTGTGATCCAGTCCACTGGATAGGACTTCTTTGTAATCTGTTCAGTTAAAACTCATGTTAAGGAGCATTGTAAGGGTCTGTTGCTGATAAGCGAATTATAATATGATCAGACATTGAAGTTCCCAATATATGTTGTAATCCAGTTTGATTGATATGGTAGTATTTTAAAAATTTTATGGATTGTCTTTCTGAATGCACTTCTGAAGAATATCATCCAGTTAGTGTTGCGTTTGCTTAAGCTCTTAGATAGTTCTGGTTCGTATATATATTTAATCCACTATATTTATATCAATCTACTCCCAACCTTAGTAAGGTCACTGCACGCCTTGGGTGAGACTCTCTGTTCCTCGGAGTAGGGTGAAAATGTCGACACGGTGCTAGAATATAGCAGAAATCCTTGTTGGCCTCTAAGCCAAACATGGGTCTTGCTTAAGAGACCTTTTTCCTCGCCAACAAATGGTTCCATTACCGAGACCCGAAATTTCATTTGGGAGCTAGACAATGGTATATCGAATATTCGAAAGAGAAATACGAATTTGGTGGGATAACCACTTAGATCAGTTCATCACTCAACAAGCCGAGCTAAGACAAGGGAGGGAGAAAACGGTCAAAGATTTGGTTCTATTTTCTGAATCTGCCAGCGACGTTTATGAGATATTTTGGGGAAAGTTCCCATAAGAAATCTACAACTGGTTGCAAAGGATCCAGACCAAAGTAACCAAAAGAAAGTCGCGGAAGGTCTGCCGCAAGTGGGTGCAGGGAGATCTGGTTGCCCTTCATTGGTTAAATACCGAGTTGACCCGAGATGTAGATTATTGGGTGGAATCTACCTTGGATGGATACATAGTGGAGTTTGCAATGGAGTGCTACCAGTCCTTTTCGAGAGCAGAGGATATATTCAGATCCGGGTTAAGGGGGAAACTGTTAAAGGAGATTCTGTTGTGGATTAAAGCCTTGATGGTAGATGAAGGACTAATGGGGTTCCAAAAATATGAGATGGAAGCGTAAGGAAAGTCCGGTCTTTGAGAAGGGCCGAGAGGGAATCTTCTGAAAGCAGGTAAAATGGGAGTAAGTGGATATGAGACCTCTAATCTAGGGAGCGGCGAGCACGAGCGGAGGGAGCAGTTAGCGAGAGGTGGTGAAAAGAGGTATCAAGGAGTTGAAGAGATAGAGGAAAGTAGTCGAAAGGACAAAGAGGAAGCGCCTCTGAGATGACGAAGGAAGTGGAAATTCAGGTGGGTCCCAGGACCATGAAGGATCACTAAGAAGTTCGGCGGTGTGTCGGAACCTATGCTTCGAAGGAGAAAGGAAGAAGTACGGCGGAGAAGATGCGGACGCGCGTCCCCCGAGGGAATGTCCAGGTCGCGGGTTGCACGGCACGTGGAGCGACTATTCAGAAAGGGTCGCGTTCATGTCTCGAAATTGCTCTGTTCCCCAAATTTTGAAAGCTCTGGTCAGATTTCTCCACGGTGCTTTTAAACAATGGGTGAAAATTTTTGGTAAGTTACATGAATTAAGTAGGTTTGCATGAAGTATTAGGGTCTCCGTGTGTATGCATTGGTGGCGGGAATTTTCGTTGTCTGCAACCGAGGAACAGTGGATTCATTTTGGTAATGCTACTCGAGTGAACATGGCTGAAGGATCTGCGTGGGTACCCAGAGTTCTCTAGGAGGGGTAACGACGATGTTGAAGAACGATATTTTAAAAATTTCTGTGAGGCCACATGGAGGGCATGAGACACAGACACACAGATTGAGAAGTTGATAGAATTTCATGTAACCAAGGAAAGAAACTCTCTGTTGGTTGAAATAATAAAGCTCATAGAATCACAGCAGATACTTGAATGTGAAGAAGGAAGCTTCATTAAGGAGTTAAAGCACCCCGAAACAAACCGGTGCAGCCAAGAAATGTTGAAATCAACGTGAAGGATATTACGCGGGACTGATGCGGATAAACGCACCGCACGGTTGGAAAACTCATCGTCCAGGTGGTCAAACCATCAAAAGTTGGTTCCATCAAGCTTCTGCCACTGACCAAACTCATTAGCTCAACAAGGGGATCGAGACATTGTGACGCCGGAAGGCAGTGACGAGAATAAAGCTGTGGCGGTTAGTCTTTCGAAGTTTTATGGGGAATAAACGGCGATCGGGACCCCTCTATAATGCGGTTGCAGCATCAAATAGCGAGCTTGACAGAGAAACTCAAGGAAATTCAACCAATGCGGTCAGCAAGACCGAATGTATGATGCACACACTGTCTAATGGAAGGACATGTGGTAACCGAATGCCCTCGGTTTCAGGGTCAGAATGGGCGGGCATCGGCCACAGGGGCACAGGGGGCTCCACCAATGGGAGGAGTGGTGCAGATAAACACCCAGTGAATATATCCACTGCACCAACAATACACGGGGTTCCCTGCGCAACAAAATCCAACCACTACAGAATATTGTGAAATATGCAAGAACATGGGTCATCCACCTCGCCTATGCCCTATTTTGAAAAAGTATTCCACCGCTCCGAATAACACATACTGTGATTTATGTGCTTCAACAACACACAACACAGAGCAATGTAGAGCTCTGGATGCATTGGCGGAACGATTGGACTGGCCTTCATACCGGGTGAATGAGACCCCCCGAGGAAGAGGAGGAGGCATGAGAGGAGGTCGAGCAGCGAGTAGAGGTCCAGTAAGATGTTACAACTGCGACCAAGAAGGACACATATCGAGGGAATGTCCACTTCCTAGAATACCCTGGTGTTCCCAGTGCCGGGTTAACACGCACGCAACCGAAGTTTGCCCTGAGCTCATTAAAATATGGGAGGAAAGAACTAGAAAAAGAGGAACAAATCTAGTAAATGCAGAGCCCAAGATAATGGAGACTCAGACAATGTAGAACATGGCAATAGTGACACGAGGAGGCAAGAGAATGGGGGAAGATGCACGTACAGTGGACCCAATAAAATTGATCAAGCTAGCATCCCCAAAACCGTTGTTCAAACTGGAAAGACAGAAGCAATTTTTCCAAGAGGAAGTAGAGACATTTGCCCAACTGGTAGGAAAAAAAGGTATTGAGTTACAGAAAACATAGGAAAACAACAAAATCCAAACAGATTCAAGTGTTATCATTCAAGAATGGTTCCATCTATTCCTGAAGATTGTTAACAATGCACCAATGTTAGAGCAGCTAAAGCAGAACCTGGAAGTAATGGTGCAGAAGAACACTGGATCAAGAGAATCATCTGATGCAACCTAGAAGTATGTACAGAGGGTGAAAAGAAATAAAATAAGAACAGGAAAAGAGTTTCGAGTAAACACCCAACTTTTCAGTTACCAAATTAAAGACACCATGCTTGATTTGGGATCTGATGTCAATATTTTACCAAGAAAAACTTAGGAAGCAATAGGAAAGCCAAGATTAACCTACTCACCAATCCAACTTAGGATGGCGAACCAGTACTGCATTGTGCCCATAGGCAGACTGGAGGAATTTGAGGTTGATATTGCGGGAGTCAAAACATATACGGACTTTAAGGTCATCGACATCATGGGGGATAAAGATCCTTATCCTGCATTGTTGGGAATTGACTAGGCCTTTGAAAATTATGCAATAATAGATCTAAAGAAGGAAATTATGATCTTTGAGGATGGGGAGGTTATCGTCACTCAGCCATGTGACCCATATCAAGGTCCAAGGTACACATGAACTGTAGACAACAGAGAAGATGTTCAGCTGATGGACCATCTTTATCGAATGACCGTAGGGCAAAGGGAGGATTACATCAACCCAACAGTAGGTGGCTCTGTAAGCTATAGAAGTATCCAAAGCTCAGAATTAGGCTCATAGTTAGCTTGAGATGATTGGCAGCAAGGAGGGTATGAGACCAATACAAGGAGATGCGCCAACATCCGAAGAATCAATTGGATTGGGACTGAGGTAATGGATTAACCAACTTTATCCAATATGAATGATGTGGATATTTTCATAAAAAAAATATAATATAGGGTACCAGAAGGACACAGGGTACCACTCATGGACACGACGTTACAGTCCACATTGACAAGATGGTGGAGTAACCACCGCAACTCACAATCGCAATGGGACAGAGTTTTGCAAGCATTGAAAGCGAGATTTAAGGAAGAGGAAGGACCTCGGGTAAAAGAGAAATACGAAGGGGACACAAACCTTGTAAACCATCTAAAGGGATGTGAGGATCAATGGAGAGCTGCAGGATATCTAGAAGAGCTATGGGTACACAGATTTATCCACTCTCTAGACTTGATTCCACAGGCCTGGTACCTAATAGAAGAAAAGAAAAGGGGGACCAACACATGGCGAGAAGTTGTGGATAACTTCACACAATGCTTCTTGTTCAAAGGAAAAATGGAACCGGTCACACAAGCTTTACAAGCTATAAGGAAGGTACTATTCTTCCTAGAAAGTATAAAGGAGGATGAGCAACCGCTTCCGAACCTCGGTGTCAGACAAAATGTAGCGTGCCAAAAGATAAACAGCGAAATGGATGATGATAATCTAGAAGATCTTAGGCATTTGTATTTTGAAGAAACGGAAGGGGAGAGGGAAATTAAAGAAGAACCAACGATAGAAGGGATTCACTTGCTACCTTTAAAAACCAAGAAATTAAATATTTGAACAAAAGATAAGCCAAAACTAGCGACAATTGGAGATTATTGGGATGAACATACAACTAGGGAGATATACAGTCTGCTGTAGGAATATGAGGACTTGTTCCCTTCATCGGTAGCAGATCGAAAGGGAATAAAAGGGGATATGAGAGAGATGTGGATAATATTGAAGCCCGACGCAAGGCCTGTGAAACATAGACCATATCGTATGAATCCAAGAGTGAAGGAAAAAGTTAAAGCAGAGATCGACAAGATTTTAAAGTCAGGATTAATATTCCTAGTAGAGGAAGCAGAATGGGTAAGTTCCATAGTTATACAAAGAAAAAAGGAGAATTCTGAGATCTGAGTCTATGTCGATTACAGGAGCCTAAAAAATACCTATATCCATGACCCATTTCCCACTTCGTTTAGTGATGAGGCCCTAGACAATGTTGCGGGAAATGAGGCGTATTCGTTCACTAATGGATTCTCAGGATACCATCAGGTACGGATAGCAGAGGAAGATAAGAAAAAGACTACATTCACCACCGAATGGGGCTCTTTCGCATATAATGTGATGCCATTCGACTTGAAAAATGCATCTGCAGTTTTTTCTCATATCGTGATAGCTGCTTTCAGGGATTACATCCACAAGTTCTTAGAAGTCTACATGGATGACTAGACAGTCTACAACCTATTAAAAGACCATGCAACGTTATTGAGAATAATGTTTGATAGGTGTAGGCAACTTCAAATCTCATTGAACCTAAAGAAGTATATCTTTGCAGTATCGTTTGGAACACTCTTAGGACACGTGGTATGTACCCAGGGAGTCTGCATGGACCCAGCCAAGGTAGCAGTCATAGTCAACATGGAGGCACTAGAAACGGTAAAACAACTTAGATCATTGTTGGGCCACACAGGTTACTACCGGCGATTTATCCACAACTATGCAAAGATAACAGCCCCTTTATAGAAGTTGTTACGAAAGTGTGAGTAATTTCACTGGACAGAGAATTGCAGAACAACCCTGGATACCCTGAAGGAAAAACTCGTAAGTGCACCAATATTAGTTCACCCAAATTGGGACAAAAAAATTCATGTGCACATCGATGCTTCCAGCATTACACTTGGAGCAGTCTTGGCACAACCAGGGGACACTTCAGTTGACCACCCGGTATATTTTGCAAGTAGGAAATTGTCCACAGCAGACGGAACTACACCAAAATAGAGCAGGAGAAATTGGAAATGGTGTATTCCCTTCAGAAGTTCTGCCACTACCTATTGGGAGGTACGTTTAAATTTTTCACAGACCACTCAAATTTGAAATATTTGGTAAACAAACCAGTCCTAGAAGGAAGAATCTGCAGATGGCTCCTACTCTTCCAGGATTTTACATTCGAGGTGATCTTAAAGCCCGGAAGATTGAACGTAGGACCCAATCACCTGTCTCGACTAGAGAATGGAGAAAATGGAGGATCTCTATATGATCAGTTACCGAACGTTGATCTTTTTAGAGTAGAATCCATCCCAAAATATTTAGACCAAATAGAAACCTATCTCATGACAGGGAAGTGTCCACAAGAATATACATCAATCCAAAAAAGACACCTGGTAGTTCGTGCTACAGAATACCAACTCATAGCATGACATCTATATAAGATGGGACTGGACCATATTCTTTAGAGATGTGTCATGGACCATGAAATGGAAGTTGTACTATGGGAATGCCACAGTGGGGTTGCGGGAGGACACGTGGGAGCAAAACCCATAGCAAGAACAGTACTACAATCAAGATTGTG
>MU968477.1:30880-146839 GCA_034641835.2 Pinus albicaulis | reverse complement strand
CACGATCTGAAAGAGTAGAAACTAAGTCAACAGTGACTTTTTTGTTGCTACACTGGATCGAGGGTGGTTTGCTCCAAGATTAAATCGCTCCAATAAATTATTCTCTACTAAACAGGGCCAACCACGTGAAGGTGGAAGCTCTTATGGTCATTGGTAACATTCCAAGTATAATACAATATTTTACATTATCGAATTTTCTTTTTCTTCTTCCTATTTCTAAAGCTCCTAATTACATCATCAATATCATCATGCTCTGCTCCTGTTTCGTGCCTTTCGACCCGCACTGCTGACCTAGTTGCGTAGTCACGATGTCTGGTCTCATCCAGTGACGAGGCATCACCTACAAAAACAGATAATATTAAATTTTAATTGTCAGTTTTTAAATATCATTGAACTAGTTCGGTAATATTAATAAAAAAAATTGCAATGAGATTATTTACCTGGTGCACCAGTTGTCGCCGCTGACCTAGTTGCGTAGTCACGATGTCTGGTCTCATCCAGTGACGGGGCATCACCTACAAAAAAAAATAATATTAAATTTTAATTGTCAGTTTTTAAATATCATTGAACTAGTTTGGTAATATTAATAAAAAAAATTGCAATGAGATTATTTACCTGGTGCACCAGTTGTCGGCGTTGACCTAGTTGGGTAGTCACGATGTCTGGTCTCATCCAGTGACGGGGCATCGCCTACAAAAACAGATAATATTAAATTTTAATTGTCAGTTTTTAAATATCATTGAACTAGTTCGGTAATATTAATAATAATAAAAATTGCAATGAGATTATTTACCTGGTGCACCAGTTGTCGCCGCTGACCTAGTTGCGTAGTCACGATGTCTGGTCTCATCCAGTGACGGGGCATCGCCTACAAAAACAGATAATATTAAATTTTAATTGTCAGTTTTTAAATATCATTGAACTAGTTCGGTAATATTAATATAAAAAAATTGCAATGAGATTATTTACCTGGTGCACCAGTTGTCGCCGCTGACCTAGTTGCGTAGTCACGATGTCTGGTCTCATCCAGTGACGGGGCATCGCCTACAAAAACACATAATATTAAATTTTAATTGTCATTTTTTAAATATCATTGAACTAGTTCGGTAATATTAATAAAAAAAATTGCAATGAGATTATTTACCTGGTGCACCAGTTGTCGCCGTTGGGACTGTTGCCCTGTCTTCCTCTCTGGTGGTAAGATCCTCAAGGGAAAAATTCTCTGTCATTTAAAAAAAAAACGTTATAAGGACAACCATCAAGGTATAATTAGAAAAAATTATAAGTGGAAATTAATTACCGTCATAGCCCTCACTGATAGTAGCATTGTCGGCCTGGTCCCCACTACAATGATCAAGTTGCACGTGAGGATCATCTACATCTGGCTCTAAAACTGGGTTATTTGCCTCGTCGGTAGTGCTGCTCCCCTGATTTAAACAAAGTTGTTAGACATTAAATTTATGAACAAAAACAAACATATTGAAAGGTTAATGTTTTACCTTATCAGGCATTCTGGATCTTGGGACCTGCCCCAAGCTTCTGCGACGTTCAACTATGGCTTGATAGCCGAAATGGAAAGCGATATTTTTATCTTCCTCTATAGTTTCTGTTCTGAAGTCATCACCCTACATTACATATGATTGTGTATTTTTAATCATATTTGATAGGATTACAAAAACGTTGGAAGGAGATACAATTAATTATAAGATGTTTAGCTACTTAATTACAATTCTTGCGGCCAATTTCAAGTAGCCGCCCTGGCCTAGCTTGTGATGGCCCTTTTTTTCAATCCTAGCTTTGGTTGCCTTTGAGGTGTCAGGCAACCTAGCATCAAAAGATTAAAGTCAGATATGACGTGGCACAATTTTATTTTAGACATGAGAAAATTAAAGCTATTGAATTAAAGTTGTAATACCTTGCGGGTCCAGTTGGTATTTTTCCTTCTTTCTTTGCCCTTTTCTCTTTTCCGCCATGGATGAGTGCTCTCCACTCACTCTCTGGAACTGTGAGAGGACGCTCATATCTAGGGTTAAATTGCAATTGCGTCCTATAGGTGTCCCTGGTATATTTCAAATATTTGCCGGCAACCCGAGCTACCGCTGTTCTATCAAATATGCCGACCCCAAAAAGGGTTTCTAGATAATCTAGAAGTTCTTTTTTCAGGTTGGAACTCTGGGAATTCCACCCTGTGCGTATGGTTGGGCCAAAAATTACCAACGCATGGCTCTCCAGATACCTATAGAACTCATTGTTTCCTACACAGATTAAAAAAAAAGAAAAAAAAAGAAGAAGATATTATCATTAATTTAAAAATAAAAATCGTGATAAATATGTTTTAGATAAAGTACATGAAATAGTTAAAATATTAAAATTTACCTGGGAGTTGTACATGCTTTATAGGGACACCTTCATCGCTCACCAACAACGTGCCATTAATGGTCCCTGTGGAGCTGACACGTGTAGCTCCAGGAAACGCAATAATGTAGTTGGCCATATCAGCCTCATCATTGCCAACACGTTTAGTGCTTGGCTGGGTGTCTGCTTGGGCAGGGTGTGTTTCTTGCCTGGCACCTAAAGGAGTAGAAGGTGTACAAGAGGGTTGTTGGGCAATCTCTTGCCCTTGTGTCCCACTACCACCAACACCGGTTTCAGCAAGTGCCAGAAAATGCTACATACAAAAGAACTTTTTGTTAGTTTAGTCAATGTAAAAATTAAAAATCAAACTATCACAATTCATCTCATGCAGAACAAAAAAATATCCTTTTGACTTTTTATTATTACCTAATATCTTTCTAGCTGGCTCATAAGTTGTTTTATCTTCTCTTCTGTTTCAGGTGTTTGAGGCGCGTCTATCAAAGTATTAAATTCCGACCTTGCATTTCGTGCCTTTTTTCGCAACAAGAGCACTGGAGATAGGGATGAAGAAAGATCTTCCTCAAAGAGGGAATCATCAGGCGTACCATGGCTAGGTGTCTGCATATTTGAACAAAATTAATATTATTTCAATTATGTAAATAACTAAAATACCCGAAGATAGAGCAATGCTGGCACTTTACATGTTCTTCCGCTGGCCTCTTTCCGCGATCATCCCGTCTCTGGGTTGTTCCTGCACTGCTCTCATCAGTCTGCCACATTGCAATAAAATTATAAATGTAAAAACTTTAAAACAATATCTAACTTAAAAACACAAAATGAAAACTGAAATAATTTCTAATAAGACACCGGACGACAAAGTTAGAGTTTCAAATATGCCTTGCATTGAATTCAGTCCTGGAAACATGTCATTGCACATTAAGGCACCCAAACAAGAGACGAGTTGACAATGAAGACCTTGTTGAATATATTGTTGGAGCAACTTCTAGTAAACTTGTTGTGAAGACCTTGAGGGCATTTTTGGAGCAACATTGTTGAAGCTGATGGTATAGCATTGTTGGAGACGATCTTGAAGGGCCTTGAAGTGAAGCTTTTGGAGCAACTATTGAAAAATCCTTAGAGCATTTAAGTAAGGCACTTTCTATCTTCCATCACCTTTTCCTTTCAATATCCTTTAAACGATTTTGTTGATATTTAATGTTTGAAATCACGTTATAATTCCTTGATTATATGTGTTTGGGGACTAGAATAATTTCACACTAAACCATGCAAACTTAAAAGTAACTTAACATATCCATAAAGTAATAATAATCATAATTCCTAATTTCCTATTGTACGATATGATGCAAATTATTCAAACATGAAGCAATGAAGACATGCAATTTCTGAATTTCAAGATTGATGAACCAATACAAGAAGTTAGAAACTACAACTTTGATTCAATACTCTGTGTGCTAACTCCAGGAAGGAATCTAGTTTGTAGTACAGAACATGCATCGTGTATTATCAATTCTTAATTGACGACAACTAAAGGTCATCTACATCATCAATTCCTTCCCATGTGTTTTTATGTTATATTCCTTATAAAAGTGTCAAATTTCTCTCAAAGTAAGCAACCACTGAATAAAATAAAAATAGTTGAGATATGATTGAGAAATGGTCATTTATTTCTTAAAAGGATCTTCACGATTTCTTTGGTTGTTTTTCATCTCAAGAACAAGAAATGACCTAAGAAACTATCGTGCTGTAATATAAGAAACAACACGGTGCAATGGCCATTTTTAAAGCCAAATGATGTCCATTGAGGACATGGCCTTTATTTGGTTCCTATTTCATAGGAATTTCGGGTAGAAATGGAACTTTTTTGTACCATTTCCAGTAGTAAAAAGGGAAAACCTTCTTTTTCCATGGGAAATAATTTACCTTTCCTTTTTCAAGATAATCTAAATCACAAAAAATATGAACTATACTGTACAAATTCTTGGATAATGTGAAAGTGCAAAAGGAATACCCTACACAAGTGATGCACACATGTACACTTGAACACTAACATATTTTTGTAGTTGAAATGCAATGCTTGTTTTCATTTAAATGTAGGGTTTTTAAAGCAGGGAGAAATAATGGCTGCCAATTTAATAAGCGTTTCTTTGGGAAAAATTTAAATCTTGTACCGGGTGATGAAGATAATAGAGGGTGTTGAATCTTGATTCTTGACATTGTGTTTAACTTGAATAACTCAAATGATTATAAATATCAGTCGATGAGTTCTTTTTTCAAGTATGTCACTCAAAACTCTTATGTCAAAGCATTGTATGATGGCTAGCATTTGCTTGTTTCCTTTTCTTCAGTTCAATGTAAAAAGTATATTAATATATTGGAGCACGAATGATAACTACAATTGTTTGCTCTGCAGTATATCCAGCCCCAAGATTATGAAAAGTTTTCTCAAGTGGAGCTATTTGGTTAGGCTGTAGGGTCAACCCTCTATAGGAGGAAGGGCCTGCAGTAAGAACTTACCATTTTGCAAGAGCTGAGGGCCAATGCTGTTCTGCAAGAGCTGAGGGCCAATGCTGTTCTGCAAGAGCTCAGGGCGAATGTTGTTATGCAAGAGCTCAGGGCGAATGCTGAGGGCGAATGCTGAGGGCGAATGCTGTTCTGCAAGAGCGGAGGGCGAATGCGCGCGTGATATCAAACGTTAATGTAGCACACATGTACATTTGAACACTAATAGATTTTTGTAGTTGAAATTCAATGCTTGTTTTCATTTAAATGTAGGGTTTTTAAAGCAGGGAGAAATAATGGCTGCCAAATTAATAAGCGTTTCTTTGGGAAAAATTTAAATGTTGTATTGGGTGATGAAGATAATAGAGGGTATTGAATCTTGATTCTTGACATCTAGAGATAACCCTACAGCCTAACACAATCTAATGGAATTGACCAAAAAAACCCCAAATAGAGTCAACCCTACTATAGGAGGAAGGCCTAAGAACTTACCATTTTGCAAGAGCTGACGGTGAATGCTGTTCTGCAAGAGTTGAGGGAGAATGCTGAGGGAAAATTCTGTTCTGCAAGAGCTGAGGGCGAACGCTGAGGGCGAATGCTGAGGGCAAATTCTGTTATGCAAGAGCTGAGGGCGAATGCTGTTCTGCAAGAGCGGAGGGCGGATGCGCGCGTGATATTAGCTATTGCGACGGATACGAAACAATAAAATCATTTTTATGTACCGTGCATATAAGTTTCGTTTATGCATTTAGCGCGCATATCAGTGTCGTTATACCGACGGCGAAAAAGGCGTCGCTATTGCAACGAAGGTCTCCAAACGTCACAATTACGACACTTAGACATTGTGTCGCACTTGTAGTCGTCGCAATAGCGACGCTTTGGGCCATAGTGTCGCCAGTGCGACGTCTTCCTCCAAACGTCGCAGTGGCGACACTTTTTAAGTGTCGGTATTGCGACACCTTTCTATAAACGTCGGTTTAGCGACGGTTTCGAGCGGGATGGAAAAAAGTTGGGGAAATTTCCGACATTTGGTCAAAAGCGTCGGAACCAAGTGTCAGAATTTCCGCCAAATGTAGTAGTGAGTAGAAACCATAATCTCCTTAGTTGTTTCTTTTCCTTTTTCTGTATCTATGTTCTGCTCAGTGCTTTTGCCATCTGATCCACCTTGTTGATTATGCACATCATCATTGATACTTGTGCATTTCTCTGTTGTTTGAGCAGTAGACTTCTGACCAGTATTTGGACCGGATGTATCATCAGTATTTCCCTTTCGGACATCAGGTTTGTCAATGGTGACCAATTTTTGAGTATGTACAGTTGGCTGGTTAACAGCCGATTGTGTAATGACCTTGCCGGTAGATGTTTCCACTGGCGTTTGACTGGATGTACCTTCTGTCTCCGACCTTTGTGTTTGAATTCTTAGTTGGTCCAGAGGAACTCTTAACAATCTCTGGCTTCTAAATAACAAAAATTTATTCATTTCCTCCTGTTGGAATTTAGACTTGGCCAAGTCATAAATTTGAGGAAAATTATTTAATGAAACAAACAAATCATCGAACAGATCTGGCTCATGCTCAAATCGAGCAATTGAAACTGAAGCAGTGACATCAAATGCTATCTTTTTTGGATCATATTGTCTTCCAGGAATGGTTGCAAATTTACAACCTTTTATCTTGGAGACTTCTTTTTCTACATGCTTGAAATCATTTAGAGTAAACTGACCACAATTGAGTGGGAATTGAAGCCACATTCTCTTCTTACTGTTATTCAAAGACCTAGATATTCCTTCAACTGTCAATTGATAGGAAATTTCTTGAGCAAGAAGTTTGTCTGGAACAATAAGCGGAAGAACATGCGGTTCCACAATACTACCAAAAACCCTGATGTATGTAAATTTTTCCTCCCCAAACCAATCTCCAATTGCAGATAAGTCTGCCTTAGCTTTATCAGAAAATCTAGGAGGAAAGCGATTAAAAATGGTTTGAAAAACAGGGATGAGGAAACCATGACAGATTCTATATACATTATCTTGGAAATGAACCTTCCAAAGCAGTTTATGATAAATATGAATTGGGGCAGGGTCTTTGGGAGTCCATTTCCATCCAAATAAGGGAAATTCAGAATTGAAACAAAGAGCATCAATAATATAGGCACAAAAGAAAAAGGGAGTGGAATTTCCAGCGGTTTTTTCTTGTCTGTATTCAAGTATCCTATTGGCCATTCTATCAGAAAGAATAACAGCCCAATCCATAATGTCGGAATTCACAGCAGCTAGGATTAATGGGACCATTTGTATAGAAAACCTAGCTGAATTATCATTGCCAAATAATCTACACATCATGGCAGCGGCATAGCGATATGGAGGCAGAAGGGAATCTACAGAATACATACCGGATGCTTCATTTCGGTGCTTCTCTGGATTTTTCCTCCAATCTTTGATAGGGTCAGATTGGACTTTGTTATTATCAGCAAAATCTTTGATAAATTCCTTGTTATACACCTTCTGCGGGTCTGAAAGGTGATACATTGCTTTCAGGTCTTCTGCTTTAATTGAGCCAAAAGGCACTCCAGATGCTGAAACAAACGTTCTGTCTTGTATCTTTACACTGTCAATAACCCATCGAACTGCATCATAATAAGGCATGATGCTCGCTCTGGCTGCAATTCGATGCAAAAACGAATTTGCAAGTGATTTTTCAGTGATCTCAGAGTCGGAATCTGAGCTATCTTCGTCTGGGACTGATGCCTTTTCCACTGTGACCTTGGGGTTTTCTCTTTCCAATAGGTTGTAGACTGTTTCCCATGTCATTTTCCCAAGCCCCTGGCATGATGTATCTGTGACTAGTTTTAGTTTTATGGGCTTTTCTTTTGAGACCGTAGGAGTTTCGACAAACTTCACTGGAAGAGCAGTTTTGTTTCTTCTCCCTCTCTTTGACATTTCTGCGTTTGCTACCGCTTCCCTTTGTCTGTGAATGTAAGAGCTTAGTGTTCTTTGGCTCTGCAAGACAATAAAATCTCAGTCGTGATAAACAAGCAACTCAAATGGAATGATTTATGAACTTATGATTTTCATTTATTTGTTTCGTATATCGCGTAAATGCTCCTTTTGGGTCACACTTACGTATTTAAAACCAAATCATTAACCATATTCATTTGATTCGTTATTGAATGACCTCGTACAAGTTGGGATTTGGCGCTTGTGACATATTAAAATATTCATCCATTCTGAACTTTTCGTATGCAATAAATGAATCGCATCGAAAGTTTTCGAATGGCACATGAAGATCACAATACGTTTTTCTTGATTGGCCGATTCCGATTGAAAACTTTTCCGATCTCTAATGGTGGGGTCTACCATATAAGATTTTAAACAAACGTTTGATTTTCTTTTGAAAACGTTTATTGTAATAACGCGCGTCGGATCGGGGAATTTCAATTAACCGTAAAGAGTTTCTTAAAGACTATCCCGATTAATCGATTGCGATTGACCGCATCGCATCGGAAGTTATAAATAACCGATTTAAACTCTTAGCGATTGAAAATTTCCGATCGAACTAATCGCATCGAAGGATTTGAAATAAGCATATGAAACTTCTTTTAAGGGTTATCTCCGATTCTCCGATTGCGATTGAACTTTTAAATTTGATTTGTTTTTTATGATAAGGCCTTGTATATTGGATCGGATCATAAGTTTTGAATGTTGAATTTGTTTAGTAAGAAAAATGAATTTTTCCAAAACAATGAATTTTATTTCTAAGTGTTTTATTTCTATAAGAAAAAGAAAGGGACCCTATTTCTAAATGAATTTTATTTCTAAAATTTTAAGAAAAAGGGAGGGTTGTTGTATAGTACAACAATTGGCGATTCACTGAAAGAACCAGTTATCTCTGAAAAATAAAATGAATACTATATTTTAAGTAAGTAAAGATTTTTAAAGGTAATAAAAATTATCCTAGGATAATCAGAAATAAAATCTAACTTATGAAAAAGAATAAAAAATATTAACAATTTCTTTCTAGTTTCTTGAGAATAAAAACATTTTGAGTTATCTTAAGCTTTGATTGGTATTAGTAATGAAGTAAGTGGATTTCTTCAAGTTTGGTTTTATAATATACTCTATTGTCATAGGTATTGCCTCTGCTGCCTGCAAACGTTCATAGTCTCGACAGGGTTACCTTTTAACCATTAACTATTCATTGTCCCATTCAACTAAGATTATGACCTTTTAAAAGATAAATTCATAAGACATATTATCTCATGTTTTTGTCTTTTATTTATTTTTTATTTATTTTTAAGAGCCATTGTTCTGGTATGGTAGCCAGTTGATAACAATGCCATTCAATAGTTATAATTAAACTGAACAAGCTGGCTCGTGATGAGACCCCTTGTCTTATATTAATAAGCCATTACCCTGTTTTGATATGCAGTATTGGTAATGTCAATTTTATTATTTCTTATGAATATGGTAAGTCGGCTCATGATGAGACCTCTTATCTCTTAAAGAATTTTACAATAATTTCTTAGAATTATATTCTAAAAAATCACAACCTAAATGAATGGGGTGAACTAGTCTTATCCTTAAGAATCAATGGATGACAATTTTCTGAGTTTTTTGAGTACCAAGACTTGAATAATCTTTACTTTTATAGATAACTTCTCTTTGCTTAATAAACTTGTAATGATTTACATTTCCCTCAAGTTTTTCCAAAAAGATTATGCAAATAATTGGTATAATCTTTCAAAGTTTAACATCTTATTTAAAACTATCAAAAGAATATGATCATTTCTTTAAAAATTCTTATTTACACTAAAATAAATATTTATAATACTCTTCTTAAGAATTTTTCTATCAAGTAAACAGTCAATTAGAGACTTACTAACAACCTTTATTTACAAAAACAATAAAAAAAAACTTTGCAGAAAGGAATATGTACAGTTTAAGAAGGGGTTACCTCCTTATGAGAAGAATTTCTTTAAAATAAGCCCATTTACAGGAAGAGATTCTCTCTTACCTGTTAGATATTGGAGTATGAACGTATTTGAGCCTATCTTTTCAACGATCTGAAATGGTCCAAGCCACATCTTTTGAAATTTGGTATGCTTACCTTTTTCTTCATGTGCCTTATCCCATTTTAGAACAAGATCACCAATTGACAAAATTTTTGAGCCAGTAGAACTTGCATCAAAAGAAGATTTTACAAGCTGCTGATGTTTTTCATGAACAATTTTAGCCTTATCTCTTTCTTCTTCTAGTTTAAGGATTTGATCATATCTCAATTGGATAGATGAAGAAGGATTTTCTTCAATAAATTGTACTAGGGCTAATGATGGAAGAGTTAAATTTGATGGTATCACAGCTTCTTTTCCATAAACTAAATTAAAAGGTGAAGTTCCTATTGAAGCTTTCTCAGTAATACGATCAGCCCATAATGCAAAGATTAAAGATTTATGCCAATTCTTTTGATTTTGATCGATAGTCCTTTTAATAATTTTGATGAGATTTTTATTGGTGGATTCAGCCAAACCATTACCTTGTGGGTAATAATTTGCTGAATATTTGAGTTTAAAACCTCTTTTAACTGCAAATTATATTAAACTGTTTCCAGAAAAATAAGATGCATTATCAAAGACAAGAGCTTGAGGTACACCAAACCTGGTTATGATAAATTGATCTATGAAATCAATAATTGCATCAGAATTGGCTATCTTCAAAGGAATTGCCTCAACCCATTTTGTAAAGTAATCGGTTGCAGTAAGAATGTACTTGTGCTGTTTGGAAGAATGAGGTACTATCTCACCAATAATGTCAAGCCCCCATTGTTCAAATGGTTGCTCAATATTTACTGGTTGCAAAGGAAAAGCTGGTTTCCTTTGTCTTCCACTTGCAGTTTGACAGATTCTGCATTTTCTTACAAAGTCATGAGTATCTTTAAAAAGAGTAGGCCAATAATAGCCAGCACGAATTATTTTGTGAGCTGTGGTATCACCTCCAAAATGACCTCCTGCTGGTCCATCATGCAACTCCTGCAAAATCTTTTCAGCCTCAGTCTTTTCAAGACATCTTAACAAAATTGAATCATAATTTTTCCTAAATAACACATTATCAATGATCTCATATTTAATAGCTTTTAATCTTAAAGCACGTTTTTTCTTATAGTTGAGATCAGAAGGAGCATACCCATTTTTCAAGTAATAGATGAGATCAGCATACTGAGATTCAGAATCCATAATACTTATCTGATTTACTTGAATATCTTGATTTGAATGTTCATTCTCTGGTATGTTATGAGCTCCTGCTAATAATCTGCAAAAACCTTGTCCTCTAACAATCTTAGCTGGTTTAATATCAACATCGTATTCTTGTAAAGCTGTTACCCAATTAGCTCGTTTTTCTCCTACTTCTCTCTGAATTAATAATTGTCTCACTGCAGAGAATGGGACAATGATTTTTGTATGAGTTTTTAAGAGAAAAGGCCTGAAATGCTTGATTGATTTAAACACAGCAAAGGCTTGTTTTTCAACATCGGAATAATTCAGTTCAGCTCCTTGCAGATTTGAACTAAAGAAAGAAATTGGTGCTTCAATTTTCTGATCATTGAGTTGTGTTAAAACAGCTGCATAGGATGTCTCTGTGGCTAAGGTATACAAAATAAAATCTTTAGAAAAATCCGGAGTACTTAATGCTGGTGCATTAATGATTGCCTGTTTGATTGCCTCAAAGGCTTCTTTCTCTTTATGCCTCCATTTGAATACTGAATTCTTCTTGATCATATTTTGCATAGGTAAAACAATTAAAGAAAAATCAGGAATGAATCTTTTTACAAAATTGATCTGTCCAAGAAATGATTGCATGGATTTTTTTTTATGAGGTAAAGAAATATCAGAGATCTCTTTAACTCTGTCTGGATCAATGTATATACCATCTTTTGACACAACAAATCCTAAAAGTTTTCCTTCATCCAAAGCAAAGAAAGATTTTTTTGGATTTAAGGAAATACCAAACCTTCTACATCTTTCAAATATTTGTTTTAGATCATGTAGATGATTGGTTCTCTTTTTTGAGAATACTGTTATGTCATCGAGATAAACAACAACTGATTTATTGATCAGACCTTTAAATGCTATGTCCATGGCTCTTTGGAAAGTTGCTCCTGCATTTATTAATCCAAAAGGCATTTTTTGATAAGCATAAGTTCCCCATTTCGTTCTGAAAGTTGTTTTCAATATGTCATCTGGATGAACCAAGACTTGATTATAGCCTGAAAATCCATCAAGAAAGGACATAAGTTCAGAACCAGCTACTTTTTGAAGTATCTGCTCCATGGTTGGCAATGGGAAATTGTCTTTCAAACATGCCTTGTTTAAATTTCTGAAATCAATAAAGATTCTTATATCACCATTTTTCTTCCTTACAGGTACCATATTGGAAACCCAATTGGAATGCCTGACAGGAAAAATGATTTTGGCTTTCAAAAGTTTATTAAGTTCTGATTTGATTTGATCTTCAAGATTTGGATGAACTTTTCTTAGCTTTTGTTGAACAGGTTTAATATCAAGAAGCATTGGAATTGTGTGCTGAATAACCGAAGTATCATATGTTTTTAAATCATCATAATTCCAAGCGAAAACATTTTTATATTTGTTCAATAGTTTAATGAAAGCATCCCTTTCCTCTGATGTTAAATTAAGTCCTAAATTAACATTTTGAGGTTTTGAATCAGAACCAAGATTCACTAATTCAAATTTCAAAGTGAAACTTTGAAGCTTGGTATTAGTGACTTTCTTGAATCTGTCTTTAATATCATATAAGTCCTCCAATTTAACAACAGATTTCAGAATGGGATTTTCATTACCTTTTGAAGCAATTTGTAAATCATGATCTTCTTCGTCAATAATTTGATCATCATATGATTTCTCTGAAGTCATGAAATTTAAGATATCTTGATCATGATAGAAAACTCTCCAATTTGTGACATTGTCTGGGATAGATGGTCGAAAAATTAATTCTACAGAAAACCTATCAGGACTGCAGTCTTCAGCAGGTAGGAGTTTAGATGCAACATTAGCTAATAAGTCAGCTGATGTATTTTGATTCCTAGGAATAGGAGAAATATTAAATGCTAAAAAATGAGTGGTGAGATCTTGTACTAGGGTTTGATAATGTTTAAGATGTCCTGAAAGGCAATGAATAGTATTCCTAACTCGTTTTATAACAATTTCGGAATCACCAAAGACTTTCAAGTATTTAACATCTAACCCTATAGCTTTATAAAGTCCTTGAACCAAGGCTTCATATTCTGCAGTATTGTTAGTACACTCAAATTCTAGCCTACATGACAGCATGGTTTTTTCTCCATTTGGATCGATCAAAATGCATCCTGCTCCAGCTCCATCATTAGACTTTGATCCATCGAAATATAATGACCAAAACAAAGATTTATCTATTGACTCATCTACAATTACATCAGAAGTATTTACAATTCTGGAAGAATCAGATTGTGAAAAATTTTCTACTTGAGAAACAAAAGTATTAACAGAAAACGGTGATTGGGGTGCTTTGAAGTTTCCAAGAAATGATTCAGCAGAATAACCTCCAATAATATTGTTGTTGAATGCCACAGGTTCATTAGGTTGTTCAAATTCAGTGACAGTATGCCTCATATGTTTTTCTCGTTCAATTTTGATTTGATTTGGTTTCCCTTTGTAGGGCAGCCACATATGAGAATAATCAGTCGAGATATAACCATTGAGTTTCGCAGACCAGTCCCTACTTAAAACTAATCCATAGAATTCAGGAATATCAGCAATCAAAATATCAATTCTTTGGACAATTCTAGGATCGGAAGCTAATCTGATAGTTACCGAATTGATTTCCCCTACAACTTGAACTTTGGATCGATCTAATTGAACAATATGTACTGCTGATTTCTGTGGTTCGATATTCAATTTGGCACACACAGAGATAGGCATTATATTGGAGGAGGCTCCAGAATCAATCAAACAATTGTGCAGATTTTTATTGTACATCTCATAAGTCAACAGAAAAGGAGGAGTTTGAGAATTTGACTTTTCCCCAATGAGTATAGTATCAGTAGCATCTACCTTGTCTGGTGGCTTACCAGTTCCTCTTGCTTCTTTTGCAACTACACCGCTTGGTAAAGGAGCGATTGGTGTAGCATTTAATTCTTTCAATAACAACTTCTGCTGGTGTTTCAATTTGCTGAGTTCATGTAACGAAATGTTGGCTTTGATCTTTTTCATGTCTTCGACAATGTTGTACTCCATAGGATCTGACACTACTAAAGTCTTTGTTGTTGATGTGGGTGGGTTAGAAGAAGATGGTTGATTCTGAGTAGGTAGTGGAGAAGCTTTCTTTGCAGGAGATTTTTCTTTGATACTTGGAGTTGTGTTTTTCCTTTTAGGAGCTGTTTGTATAGGCTCTGTTGTAGATTTACTCCTAGTACTTACAGGCATAGCTTCTTGTTCTACCTCACTGTCAGAATTAGGGAGAATAAAATCCCACATTCCATGTAATTCAGCGATTTCTTCATTTTCACCTTCCTCATCTGATATTAAGGATGTATCTTCTTCTTCCTCTTCTTCCTCTGATTTTGCATTAGAGATCACATTAGGAGGTTTAGATTCAGCTTGATTTCTTCTAAAATTTCGGAATGGTTTTTTGGTAGAAGTTTCAGCTACTTGTTTCTTGATTTCAACCATTTCATTTGACATGGTTTTAAGAACTTTTTGTAAACCTTCCATGTCAAATGGATCTCTGGCCTTTTTCTTTGATTCATCTTTGAAGCTGACTTTCTTTGTTTTTCTTTCCTCAAGAGCGTTTTTCTTTTCCAGAGAAGTAATTCATTTTTCAACAGCAATAGCTTCTTTCATACTTTCATCTAATGTAGGCTTTGCAGCTCTGTCTACGAAAATAGCTATGTTTGAGGGTAAGGCAGTAATATACCATTCAATTCTGACCTGCTCACTTGGCTTGGAATCAGTGGGAATTTTGTTCAAGAGCTTATTGAATATGGAATTAAACTCTTTAATTGGTTCCTTGGGTTCTATTTTCAAATTTGAGAGATCATTGAGTAAAGTAGCTATTGATCGATCATCTCCAAATTTGGTTAAGAAATAATCTGAAAAAATATCCCAACTTGTTATAGATCCTGATGGTAATGAAAAATACCATGATCCTGTTGTTCCTTGAAGAGTATAAGGAAATAGTCTAACTACAACATCCTCCTGTGTAACTCCATTCAAATTAATAGCCAACATAAAGTTATTAATATGTTCTTCAGCTGGAATGTTAAGATCTGGGCTAAATTTTGGAAGCCATTTTCCAGGATTATCTGGTAAATCATGTAAAGGTGCAGCCATGTTCACTGCTCCTGGAGTAGCCCATGGTCTAGCCATTATCGGAACGACTATCGGAGGAGTAGTAACTGGAGGTGTTTGAATAGAAGTTGTTGGGATAGATGATGCTTGAGGTGAATGAGGAGGAGGTAGTAATAAAGACTGAAGAGGTTGTGATGTTGAAGGTGATGATCCCTGGTGAACAATAATATGTAATGGGGAAGTGGGTGTTTGACTTCGCACTAGAGATGATGAGATGGAAGATGATGGAGAAAAGGCCTCACTATCAGAACCTTCAGTGTTATTTTTTGCCTTTTTCCTTCGGGGTAAAGGTAACTCAGCTGGTTCAATGCCAAGTTTTTCGCTTTGAAGTCTGGTGAGATGATGAGGTAGGTGGAATTGCGAAGTCTGACTGCCTTGAGATACTTCAGATCTCTGGGGTGATATGGAAAAGCCTTGAAGTTTCTGGATGATAGACTGAACTTCAGGAGACTCCGGACTTAAATGTTCTGAAGTATGGTGTGATTGAGCAGTGATAGTTGATCCCTCTTCTTCTCGCTTGGACGCTGATGAATCAGAATGCAAACGGGAGGTCTGAGGGGAGGTGGAGGGTGATTTACTCTGAGAATGGTCTGTAGGTTTTGATTTACTCGCCATTCATAGTTGGCCCTCCTTCTAGCGCCAAAAATGTTGAAGCCTAGAAAATCTCTGCTTCAAACATTGGGGAAAACCACTCGGTCGGGACCTTAAGACAACTCCTTTTCCGTTTGGGATGGTGGCTCCGACTGGATTTAAAGGACCAGTTTCCTTATAACTAAATGGATTGAATTGGATGGATGAAAATGGGACTAAATTAACAGAAATAAAACTATCTAATCTAAGCTAAATACTGATAAAGAAATCCTAACACTAACCCGGGTAATTATATGTGAATACAACTTAAGATTGTTTCAATCTAATAATAACCATGAAAATGTATTATTGATTAAATTGAAATGTGCAGAAACGAATAAAGATAACTCTGTTTAAGAAATTAAACAGAGTTATATTAGCATATTTCATTCATCATGTATACCATTTATATATGCTTATAAATGATAACATTCCAATTATACTCAGAAATGATATATAAAAAGGAAATGTTATGAAAACCAAATATATAAATGATAGCAAATTCTTCAAACGAATACCATATAACAAAGAAAATCAACCGTGAACAGATAGAAATACCTCATTCATCTTGAAGACTGTCAAATGAAATGTGATACTCTGATCTAGTAACTCCGATGTAAAATTAAATCCAAAGGCACAGAAATGCAACACTTCAAAGATAATCTCAGCACAAAAATCACCAGATGTGATCCTTCATTAAATATAATAAGGAGTGGAGTACAGAAATGTTAGCTCCAAGTCCAAAAAATATTACAACTTCAGATCCCTCTCTAAATGCATGAGAGGGATTTAAATAAGAAATTACATAACAAAATCCTAATACTACTGCTACAATCTATCAAATTAAAACTGAAAGGCTATCTTGAATGAAACTGATTCATTATTTTTCTCTCTCGCTTGATGAAGCCAAGTTGCAAATGCTCAACATATCTTGGAGTCTTGGTGGATGACTCATCTCAGAATGCAACTGTCCAGCATAGGTGGCATCGGAAAATTCTGGAATTAAACAATCGACAGCGTTTGATAGGAATTTGATAGTCGTCTGTTGATTGTTTGGTTTGATCAAATGAGCCCACATACTGTCCCAGGATATTGTTTGAAGTTTGCTGATTTGTTGACTTTTCTTTTCCATTTCTTCTCTCCACCTGTTTTCAGTTTCTTTCACTTTTGGCAAACTGCCAGGAACACAGTCTGAAATGAGATTGATTGAGTATAAGATGTCATTTATGAATTGCGTGATATTATTCATCATACTCCTGGCCCTTGATATTGCTCTCTCAGCTTTCATTATTTGATGTTCCCATTCTGTAAACAAGATTTCTTTGTGTTTTTCCTCTATTCTAGGAAGATTGGCTTCTTTTCCCTTTTCTGTGTCTTGCCAATTGAGAAATTCGGAAATATTTTCATCGGCATCATCTATTTCTTGTTTAAGAGTAATGACATTTTGGATCAAAGATGAAGTAATATCACAAAAAGGTTCTGCCTGTGACAGTTTTGAGAAAAATTCAATTAATTGCTGAGACAATAGTTTATTAGCCTCAAGGGCTTCTGATTTGAATTCATTTAACTTTGGGTAATCTTTAAACTTATCCAAAGTTGTTTGAAATTCCTTTTCTTGAATCATTTTTGCATTTTTCTCATTTTGTAACAGACTTTGTAACTTAGAAATTTCTTCATTTAGCTATTTTTGTTTGCCTAAGAGCTGTTCATTAACTTTCTTCTTTTCTTCAGCAAGTTGTTTTTCCAATTCTTTGGACCTGAGTGTCTGATCTTGTAGTTGCTGTTGCAATTGGCTAATCTGTTGCTGATTTTCCTTAGCTTGCTCTTCCAATGAAGTTATGTGGAGATCTTTCTGAGTTATCAGCTGAGAAACTTCTACAACTTTATCCACTGTCGCAGCACTATAAGCTCCTGTATACTGGGACAATTTTGTGAGGTCTTCGAATGGATTCACTTCATTGTTCTTATAAACAATATTCATAGATTCCTCTGATGGAGTAGAAAATATGCCCTGTTTTGTCTTTCTTCTCTTTCTTTGTCTTCTAACAACAGCCTTATGTTTAGGGCTGTAAAATACATCCAAAGGAGGGATCTCCTCAACTTTTAATACAATATGCCCTGTCGGATGTTCAGGAATGACTTCAACATCCTGCTCTATTTGTTCTTTATCTTTATCTTGCAATCCAAGCTGTTGAGCAAATTGATCATATTGTCTTAATAACTGAGAAGAAACATTAAGATCAGTAGAAACCATAATCTCCTTAGTTGTTTCTTTTCCTTTTTCTGTATCTATGTTCTGCTCAGTGCTTTTTCCATCCGATCCACCTTGTTGATTATGCACATCATCATTGATACTTGTGCATTTCTCTGTTGTTTGAGCAGTAGACTTCTGACCAGTATTTGGACCGTATGTATCATCAGTATTTCCCTTTCGGACATCAGGTTTGTCAATGGTGACCACTTTTTGAGTATGTACAGTTGGCTGGTTAACAGCCGATTGTGTAATGACCTTGCCGGTAGATGTTTCCACTGGCGTTTGACTGGATGTACCTTCTGTCTCTGACCTTTGTGTTTGAATTCTTAGCTGGTCCAGAGGAACTCTTAACAATCTCTGGCTTCTAAATAACAAAAATTTATTCATTTCCTCCTGTTGGAATTTAGACTTGGCCAAGTCATAAATTCGAGGAAAATTATTTAATGAAACAAACAAATCATCGAATGGATCTGGCTCATGCTCAAATCGAGCAATTGAAACTGAAGCAGTGACATCAAATGCTATCTTTTTTGGATCATATTGTCTTCCAGGAATGGTTGCAAATTTACAACCTTTTATCTTGGAGACTTCTTTTTCTGCATGCTTGAAATCATTTAGAGTAAACTGACCACAATTGAGTGGGAATTGAGGCCACATTCTCTTCTTACTGTTATTCAAAGACCTAGATATTCCTTCAACTGTCAATTGATAGGAAACTTCTTGAGCGAGAAGTTTGTCTGGAACAAAAAGCGGAAGAACATGCGGCTCCACTATACTACCAAAAACCCTTATGTAAGTAAATTTTTCCTCCCCAAACCAATCTCCGATTGCAGACAGGTCGGCTTTAGCTTTATCAGAAATCCTAGGGGGAAAGCGATTAAAAATGGTTTGGAAAACGGGAATGAGGAAACCATGACAGATTTTATATACATTAGCTTGGAAATGAATCTTCCAAAGCAATTTATGATAAATATGGATTGGAAGGGGGTTATTGGGAGTCCATTTCCATCCAAATAAGGGAAATTCGGAATTGAAACAAATAGCATCAAGAATATAGGCACAAAAGAAAAAGGGAGTAGAATTTCCAGCGGTTTTTTCTTGTCTGTATTCAAGTATCCTATTGGCCATTCTATCAGAAAGAATAACAGCCCAATCCATAATGTCAGAATTCACAGCAGCTAGGATTAATGGGACCATTTGTATAGAAAACCTAGCTGAATTATCATTGCCAAATAATCTACACATCATGGCAGCGGCATAGCAATATGGAGGCAAAAGGGAATCTACAGAATACATACCGGATGCTTCATTTCGGTGCTTCTGTGGATTTTTCTTCCAATCTTTGATAGGGTCAGATTGGACTTTGTTATTATCAGCAAAGTCTTTGATAAATTCCTTGTTATACACCTTCTGCGGGTCTGGAAGGTGATACATTGCTTTCAGGTCTTCTGCTTTAAACGAGCCAAAAGGCACTCCAGATGCTGAAACAAACATTCTGTCTTGTATCTTTACACTGTCAATAACCCATCGAACTGCATCATAATAAGGCATGATGCTCGCTCTGGCTGCAATTCGATGTAAAAACGAATTTGCAAGTGATTTTTCAGTGATCTCAGAGTCGGAATCTGAGCTATCTTCGTCTGGAACTGATGCCTTTTCCACTGTGACCTTGGGGTTTTCTCTTTCCAATAGGTTGTAAATTGCTTCCCATGTCATTTTCCCAAGCCCCTGGCATGATGTATCTGTGACTAGTCTTAGTTTTATGGGCTTTTCTTTTGAGACCGTAGGAGTTTCGACAAACTTCACTGGCAGAGCAGTCTTGTTTCTTCTCCCTCTCTTTGACATTTCTGCGTTTGCTACCGCTTCCCTTTGTCTGTGAATGAAAGAACTTGGTGTTCTTTGGCTCTGCAAGACAATAAACTATCAGTCGTGATCAACAAGCCACTCAAACGGAATGATTTATGAACTTATGGTTTTCATTTATTTGTTTCGTATATTGCGTAAATGCTCCTTTTGGGTCACACTTACGTATTTAAAACCAAATCATTAACCATATTCATTTGATTCGTTATTGAATGCCCTCGTACCAATAGAGATTTGGCGCTTGTGAAATATTAAAATATTCACTCATTCTGAACTTTTCGCATGCAATAAATGACATTTATGAATCGCATCGAGAGTTTTCGAATAGCTTGTAAGGATTACAATACGTTTTTCCCGATTGGTCGATCCCGATTGAAAACTTTTCCGATCTCTATTGGTGGGGTCTACCATATAAGACTTCGAACAAATGTTTGATTTTTCTTTTGAAAGCGTTTATTGTAAAAACGCGCGTCGGATCGGGGAATTTCAATTAACCGTAAAGAGTTTTTTAAAGACTATCCCGATTAATCGATTGCGATTGACCGCATCACATCGGAAGTTATAAATAACCGATTTAAACTCTTAGCGATTGAAAATTTCCGATCGAACTAATCGCATCGAAGGATTTGAAATAGGCATATGAAACTTCTTTTAAGGGTTATCTCCGATTCTCCGATTGCGATTGAACTTTTTAAATTTGATTTGTTTTTTATGATAAGGCCTTGTATATTAGATCAGATCATAAGTTTTTGAATGTTGAATTTGTTTAGTAAAAATATGAATTTTTCCAAAACAATGAATTTTATTTCTAAGTGTTTTATTTCTATAAGAAAAAGAAAGGGACCCTAGCCTAGATTAGGCTGAACGCTTCACGAAGGGGAATCTGGCGACTACATGGAGGCATATCTTTAAGTTGTTGACTGCCCTTTTGTTACACAGCCGATGATGCATTTGCGTTAGCTCCAAATATATTTACAGATACATATTTCATGCAACGCGTTTCAAGTCTGAGCTTTCATTGGGTTGATGCAGGGACACCTGGAGATCCTGATCCACACGTCTTGAAACTATCGATGCCCTAGCCCTCGTTATCAGCTATGAAATTATCCTCGAAATCTTTTTTAGGAATGAATGGAGACGGGCTTCTTGCAGCCTTACCTCGTGATCCCCTATTGAAATTTTGTAGCGAGATATTGACTCTCTAATCCCGTATCAGGACCTTTTGGTGAGAAAATGATGATGCCTTTCATATCGCAGCATTGTAACTTGGGATTATTTCAGCGTAGGTAAATTCCCATAAGTCGCATAGTCGCAACACTATGTAAGCCAGGCTGTTATGCAACTTTGCGACCCGGCGACCTGGTCGCATGCTCGCACAGCTATGAAAGTCAGAATTTAGGTGGCTTTCCTCATTCTGCGACCCAGCGACTGGTCACACTTGGGAGAGGTCACAGAGTCACAAATTGCGGTTGAGTCGCATTCTCCGAGTCCGAAAAGAGTTGCGACTATGCGACCAAAGAGGCTGCGACTTGGTGAGGGGTCACATGGTCGCGCTTTGAAATGAGTTGCGCTTGTTACTGCTGCACAAAAGTGCGACTTGGTGATTCGTCTTCCCTTGCGCATGATTTCCCTGTGTGCAACGTTGAAATTATGATGAATGTGATTTTTATCCGAGGAATCTGGTTGCCAGCGCTCAGTTAAACGGAGTTGCTGTGATGGGATTTCACGCAAAATTGCACCATAATATTTCCGTTTCCAGCGACTTGTTACCGACAAACACGAATTATTTCACCTTTTCCCGCACGCAGCAACATATGCGCTTTCTTAGTATTTTTGGTTTGTTACTTTCACTGTGCTTTGTCCCGATGCTAAACACAAGGCTCGATCCATCTTGGAAGCGGGATCATGCATATTGATCGCGTTAAAACCCTTCTCCATGATATGTATTAAGGGAGGCATGATATAGCCACCAACGTTTCTTTCTTCTCGCCAAATAGATGTATGCAGTATTTAGTCCTTTTGGAGTGCGCATGTTTTTTAGGGTGGCAACCAATATGGATCACGGGGTTTCTAATTGTGTTGTGGTAATTCTCACTTAACGCATTTACCCCTTGCCCCTCTCAAAATCCCGCCACACCACACGTTAAATATCGCCACACGTTTGAAAAGCCGAACCTTGCGTTGCACTCCAAAATCCTTAGAAGATTCGTAAAGTCAAACGGACAATTTACACCTTCATGCAATAGCGACATAGCCCCATGTGTAATGGTTATGGCACCTTCACGCATTTTCATCACATGATTTTTTGTTATTTACATTCTCACTCCTTCCTTCCAAGTGCGTTGGCCGCCAATGGTCCTCACTAGGCAAATATAGAACCACATGGATGCAAAACACCTTGGATTTGCCATACGTGGAGGCCAAGCTTGAAATGGCGCATTTTGGAGAATTATGATTATTTTGGTGGCCCTTGTGAAATAGATAAAGCATGAACTATCAATAATCGGACATATGCCTCTCTTCCTCGTGATGTTGTGCATAAAAAAAAACGTCAAGACATTAATATGGACAGCGAAAGAATATCGCCGAGCTGCACCATTAACCTCTCAGGCATTTCTCGTTTTTTTTAAATCTGTTTATAGACCATCTTCTGTCCCTTATCTTGGATGGGAGACCAAAATCTATCACAAAATCAGTCTCACCGAGAATTTTCAATCGTTGCTTCTTGATTGGTTTGAGAGTTTTATCATTAATCAGTTCACTATCATCTTCTGCCTGGTAATGATCAATGAGTTCCACGATCAAAATATGTTGGATAAAATATGTTTGTGTCTCCTTTAGCTTCAGGTTAGGAAACAACATTTAGTGCAACCTCTTTTCTTGCTTGAAACTAAGGGGCCTTTCCACCATAGAATTTTACATCTAGTATATAGCTGAAATCTGGTGTAATTAAAAACATATTTGGTATCGCTCCATGCGAAACCTCTAACAGTTGCAGACAATTTGAAGGAATCCAAAACCCTTCGTGAAAATGGAGCAATCCTTGGACACCTGTTTAAAAACTCTCTAGCGCCCCAACCAGCATCAGCACGCTCCCCTTTGATAATGTTTCTACACCCTTCCATTAGCGGATCTTGCAAGGGCCTGCATATCTTCGAGATGGAAGACTCACGTTGCCTTCAAGTAGGATTTCCACCCAAGGAGAAATTTTGTTTTCGCTATGGGTAAGGTCATGTGGAAAGTTGTCAAGGCCCTCAAGCATTATAACCCAACATGGCTGCACTTTCACGTTCCCCCATCCACTTCTGTCAGTTGCATCCTGACATTCTACATGAAAGCATTTTAAATGATTTTTTTTTTTTTACTTCATCAACAGGCTCAACTTGTTTGCTTGCCAAAGCTGGATTAATTTCCATAGATCCTTGTCCTCTGCCTTAACGAGGTTTTCGACTGTAGAATTAATCCTCCTTCCTATATGGACAAGGTATGGAAGTGCCATGTTCTACAACTGCGCCTTTGTTGTTCTCAATTCAGCTTCCTTCTCCCAATGCGATGATAATACCATTTGGTATATTATCTGTGGGGTCGACTTGCATGCAACATTAATAATATCGATTAGTTCAGGTTAATTTTCGGAGAAATATCCCCCCCACATAATTTACATGTGACTATGAACTTAAGTGTAGTACCCAAACCAAAACGCTTCAAGATCCATGGTGAAAGGGTTCCTAATGCACATACTTAATACACACAAAATTTCTCGTTCGAGTGTATGCAGAACGATTCCCCCCACACATGGTGTGGCTGTGGCAAGAGCATCTCGTCATGAGGGTGAGAAAGTTCATGATGGGTTTGGAATAGGCCACGTGAATTTCGTTGACCACAAACCAGTTGAAAACCCTAATGGCTAGGCAAGTAGAGGTGGACCTGAAATTTTGAATATACCCAAAATTTTGGGTGCTGTTGTAGCGGCTACAACAAATGGCGAACCACTGGTAGAATCCAGCATCTCTGTCAACATCACAATGATAGCCCGAGTCCAGATAGTGATGCAAGGGAATATTGAACAGAAACTGAGGGTACTCTTGTATTATTTTGACCTTTTCGGATATGCCCAATCCTTGTGCCTCAGCTAGGTCTCGTTAATCACAACGCGTCAAAGTGGAAGTTCACGGATGCCAATGGTTGTTGATAATGTGAAGAGCGAGGCAACGGGTTTATTATTTTCATGATTTTTAAAGTAATTTTTTGGTGTTTCTCCGCTGCTAGCAGGCCTGGACAGTACCCTGGCGGAGTCACTTCAAGAAATCACAAGCGTTGCTCCGTTGCCAGCGAGCCTGGTTAGTAACCCGATAGATTCGTTGCATTACCTCTCTGCGCAGGAATCCTTTCTTGATCCTTTACCCTTATTTGTTTCATGTGCTTGTAGCACTTATTTTCATGTGCTCGTGGCACTTGTTTTTCATGGGAAGATGAGGGATCCCGACTTATTTTACGAGCAAGAGAGGTTGTTTCTTGTTTACAGAAACTGAAAGATATCCTGACTTGGGTTTGCCCTTGTGCCAAAACTTCACATCCCATCTACCTCAATAGGTGAAGCGTGCAAAACATATCATTAAGATGTCCAAGACTATGCTGGGCACAAGGCTTAGGCTACAGGTATTGGGCCATTCAAACTCATTAGGTCTCCCACAAACAGTCGGCTCGTATCTCCCTAGCTAATAAGTTTAGACTCATAGGCATCTTGTTGAAAATGTGACTTCGATGACCTGTCCTGAGAGAAAGCTACCTCTTGAGATAGCCACCGCAACCTCACGCAAACAATGGGGTTACTGTTTCAGCAATCGGGGCGAAACAAGTCCGCAAGGTGGTAGGGTTTCAATGAGGGCTCATGCAGTGATAGGCGATATGTCGAAAATTTTCAAATTTATATCAACAACCGGCAAAAATGATGTGAGGAATAAAGTGTACGACACAATGTAATAAACGAGACTCAAGATGCAATGCAACGCCATGTGTGGGAACGATCAACCAATTTTAAGTGGAAAATGGGGATAATACAAGCAGTGATTATTTATGCAACAACAAGAAAATTAAAAGAAATGAGTGCAAAGCACTTGTAACATGATGATTCCTAAGATACTAATCGTAAGCAAAATAGCAGACACACTTTTAAATCATAAATTAAAAAAAAAAAATCACAAGTAAACCTAATTAAACTTTGAACTAAAAATTTTATTAACAAGCCCTAGCTAGCCTACACCTAAAACCCTAGTTTAACCAATGATGCAGTCGGGTTATGTGAAATCGGCTTTCCAGTGCAGCCACCACATTAGTTCCCATCCTACAAGAACAACAATGCTCGGGATTAGAGCTAGCATCCAAAAAAGTGTATCAACAACAAAACTTACCTGAAGAGAATGTGCAACGGCAAGAAGATCATGGATACTTACCAGAGAACATGCCAGAATGGATTATGCAAGTTGAATTCCACTATCACCCTGACACACAGCAATATGTTCTTGAAACTTAACATTTTTTATGAATGACACAAACCCATTCATGCACAAATTTAGGTTCGATGGGAGGGGGGTAAGCCATTTCCTATTCATGAGTATTTTCATGGGATAAGATCCGTGGAACCAAACGGAAAAACCATCATGGTGTTGAGGATGATCAGTTTTATGGAATGGAAACAATAAGCATGTGCCAGGCAGATTATAGATGCTTGCACATAAAAGTGCAGAAACCCGAATTTCGAAAACCCTAGTTCGGAGTTGCTCCTGGGTTTCGCCGAGGATGTGAGGATCTGAATTAGCCGTTAGTGAAGGCTGAAATGCCTCACCATCCTGGACCAATTCTGGGCCTTCGAGCGGAGAGTTTCCAAACTTTGATGGGTTCGTGAGATCAACTGGCGAATGGATGTGCTCATCAATTGTAGTGATTGGAAAGATGTCAGTGGGCTCTATATCAATTCAGCCAAATGTTTGTGCACTGACAGATTGATAACCCAATGTATTAGATTCTTCAGATTTTCCAGGATGGGGTGAATTTACCGGAAAGTTTTCGGGCAGTTGAGGGATTTGCCCAAAATCACAAGTTTGTGCCTGATTGCAACCGGTACTGGCTGGGCAACAACTGAAAATATTAGAGACAATGGCCGGTGTTTTCTTACCGGTGAATAAATTGGGGTGTATCAGTTTTTGCACACCAGCTGTTGGGGAATAGGAATATGTGCTCAGGGATACCTTACTAGAATGAAAGATCCACCCGGATGAGATGATATCCGACGTGGTTATGCTTGGAGGAGCATGGTACTTGGGAATCGTTATTTTAGAAACCCTAAGCTGAGAAACCCTAGTTGGAGTTGTTTGAGGGGTCTCGTCAGGATCAGAGGGACTAGGGGTAACAACAGGTAGAAGCGGAAGTGCTTTGATTCCCTGATGGGTACTTGACTCTTCATAAAGCAGATTATCAAATTTTGGTGTCTTCATATGGTCTGCAAAGAGATACGAGTGGAAGTCCTTAGCGGTATGAGTGAATATGTTTTCAGATAAGCAGTGATCGCTGGAACCATCGATTTGATCAAGTTGGGTACCTGGCATGTTAAGCTCCCTGGGAGTTACCAATCAGGATGGATCAATAAAGGGGACATCTTGAGGTTTCCCAGATAGGAAATCGCTCCTATGGCTGTCTGAAGATTTCGAGTGAGAAAGATCAGATCTAAAATATTCATCAATTTTTCACTATGATTGTGAAACCCCATCCGCATGCTTATGATTGTCGCCAGTACCAGTATAAGGAAATTTTGAATGTCTCAAAGAAATTACTGGTGTGGCGGAGTCGTGAAATAAATCGGGGAATAATGAACGAAAATATTGAGCCGCAGGGTTGTTAACCGTACAAGGACTTTCATCTCACATATCGATGTTATCCGGAGTGAACAGTGGTCTAGCAGGCCTTGTAAGGGAATCAACTTCATCCGGGATAAGGGTCGATTCATTATCAGTATGCGAATCAGATTTAGGATTGTGTCCAGGGAAACATCGAGTGGGTTCGAGGTAGGTTTCATGAACCTGGAGGGATGTTGGGCCCATCTGGTTTTCAAGCTTTGATTCGACAGGGTGTGTGAAATATTCAAATGTAGTACAATAGGCTTCATCCTCTTGCACATGTCTATCATTGCTCAGAACTTTCGAGGTCACAACTCCACTACCCGGCAATTCAGGAGGAGGAGCAGGAATATCATAAATAGAAAAACTCTCCTTGCAGGCTTAAATGTGGTCTAGACTTGGGGAGATGGACAAGGAAACATTGGGGACACAGTCTGAATAGCTGGCAACTTGCGGGTTGTCATAGGGAACACTAGGATCAGGCTGGGTTGCTACTTGAAACTGTTCAAGGGAAAATAGGATCACATACCTGAACTGTTCGCTTAACAACTTCCAATCAACATCCTTTTCAGGGAACTCAAAACAATAATGAAAAAATCTGATAGAGAATTCATCTAGAGGTTCCTGAGGTTCCATTCTGATGTCATTTAACTTTATAAATACATTTTGAAAATCGTACCTGTGAAAAGCTTGTTGCAATTCACTGGCGAGTTGTTCAAACGAATGGATGGAAGCTTCCGGCAATGTGCGGCACCATTTCTTAGCGCGACCTTCGAGAGTGAGCAAGAAAAGCAGACAAATCAAACCTTCATTGTCAATTTCATAGCACTCACCAAAGTCACAGAAATCTAAAAGGTGTTTGGTTACGGACACTCCGTTTTCACCATCGAATTTTAGCTGGGACAAGTGAAACATAAGTTCATCGGGGATGAAGCATCGAGGCTCATAAAACTCTGACAAAAATCTCAGGAGGATGATTTGGGGACGAGCCATTACAGATATGAGATTAACTGCAGGCTCTAAGGGCTCAGCTTGTCATCTGGCCCTTCTTCTAGCGCCAATTCTATTGACGGGAAAATCCGTCCGACCAACAGCAGGGGATCTCCTCGGTAAAAAGTCCCAACTAGACTCTAAACCGTTTGGAGTAGGGATCCCGTTCGAGGTGTGGGTCCGGCTACCGCTGATTTCTCCTTCATTTGGGTCTCCCTTAGACTCTATAAACCTATGGATACACACTTAATCAGATGATACAAGGCATATGATTGATGCATTAAATGTACATATAACACTATGCATAGAAAGATGAAATAAATCATAAATGCCGAAGGAAATGTTGTTAACAACACATCATTAGGGTCATGCTTGTAAGTTGTTCTGACCACAAAAGAAACAATTCTTTATGGCAAAACACCCTTCACTTCCTAAAAGGTTTAAATGGTAATACAAGTGCTAATAAACAAAGTCATTAACATTCATTAAGAAAACGAAATGAACTCAACCATCATTAACATGTATTCAGAAAACTATCATGCAAATGTGATATGAATTAAAGATACAGTTCCATTAATCTAAAGATGTTTATAAACTGAAAAATATAATACTCATAGTGCTCATACATATGTCAACACCAGGTCCACAAAGGGATTTTGAAAAATGCTTGTATTCATACTCAAAATTGCATAATCCTGGTAATACAATGTTCTTCTGGCGAGTCCCAAACAAACAAAAAAGATCCTTGGTTTGTTCCTGAAGGAAGTATTTATAGGGAAGAACTTGCCCTTTGGGCTTCCTTGACTTTTCGTCTTTCTAACCATTGGGTTTCCTGGCGACTTAGCAGATTTTACGACCCGCAACCTTGGCCACTGTTGTGACTTGTGACCCCGAGCAATCCGCGACCTGCGACCTTGAACAATCCGCGACCTGCGACCTCGAGGAATCTGCGACCTGCAACCTCAAACAAATCTGTGAATTGAGACCTTCGGTCATCCCTTCTAAATTTCTCTTTCGGATATATCAGAACCCTGTTCTCCGGAGGCCAGTCTTAGCCCTCACCACATGAAACAATAGTTTCTATCTGCTGGTGATGTCATTGCCGTGCTAAGGGAATTTTCATGTGATGATAAGTGGGAGAGTGGTTTCTATTTTGAGAAAGATACTAAGCATCCATTCAAAACGGAGGTTTTGTTGTCGATTTGAAACCCAACTATGCATCTTCTGAGAGATCTAGCAGCTCTCTTCATTTGGGTGGACATTATTGTTTCCTTATGTTACCTGCAAGAAAACAAAGTAGATCAACTTAGTTCTTTTTTTCTTCTCATATTACCTGCAGATAAATGAATTTAAATCAGCCATATATATATATATATATATATATATATATATATATATATATATATGCATACACACACATGTCATGGAATCGACATAAGAAATGCAATAATTCATCATAGCTAAAATCAGTTGGACCCCTGTGTGGTCAGATGTTGTGCCATTATGTCATCAGGGAGAATGGCTCATGTGAGTTTTCCTGTGCCTTTCCAACCACTGCAATGTCTATTGGTATTGCTATGGACTGCGTGTTGAATATGGATCTATAGTTTTAACTCATTTTGGTGATTGTTACTTCATATAGGTGTGGCTCAATCGATGAGACATGATGCTCCCTCATTCTTAAAAAATGTACCATATTAGAACGAATTTATAACATGTGGGAAAAGACAAGGATCTGATGATATGGGTCTTCTATATTTGTGACTCTTGAAGTTGTGGGCCTAGATTAGGCTGAACGCTTCACGAAGGGGAATCTGGCGACTACATGGAGGCATATCTTTAAGTTTTTGACTTCCCTTTTGTTACGCAACCGATGATGCGTTTTCGTTAGCTCCAAATATATTTACAGATACATATTTCATGCAACGTGTTTCAAGTCTGGGCTTTCATTGGGTTGACACGGGGACACCTATAGATCCTGATCCACACGTCTTGAAACTATCGATGCCCTAGCCCTCGTTATCAGCTATGAAATTATCCCTGAAATGTTTCTTAGGAATGAATGGAGACGGGCTTCTTGCAACCTTACCTCGTGATCCCCTATTGAAATTTTGTAGCGAGATATTAACTCTCTAATCCCGTATCGGGACCTTTTGGTGAGAAAATGATGATTCCTTTCATATCGCAGCGTTGTAACTTGGGATTATTTTAGCGTAGGTAAATTCCCATAAGTCGCATAGTCGCAACACTATGTAAGCTATGTTGTTATGCAACTTTGCGACCCTGCGACTTGGTCGCATGGTCGCACAGCTATGAAAGTCAGAATTTAGGTGGCTTTCCCCATTCTACGACCCAGCAACTGGTCGCACTTGAGAAAGGTCGCAGAGTCACAAATGGCGGTTGAGTCGCATTCTCTGAGTCCGAAAAGAGTTGCGACTATGCGACCAAAGAGGCTGCGACTTGGTGAGGGGTCGCATGGTCGCGCTTTGAAATGAGTCGCGCTCGTTACTGCTGCACAAAAGTGTGACTTGGTGATTCGTCTCCCCTTGGGGATGATTTCCCTGTGTGCAACGTTGAAATTATGATGAATGCGATGTTTATCCGAGGAATACGGGTTCCAGTGCTCAGCTAAACGGAGTTGCTGTGATGGGATTTCACGCAAAATTGCACCATAATGTTTCCACTTCCAGCGACCTGTTACAGACAAACACGAATTCTTTCACCTTTTCCCGCATATGCATTTTCTTAGTATTTTTGGTTTGTTACTTTCACTGTGCTTTGTCTCGATGCTAAATGCAAGGCTCGATCCATCTTGAAAGCGGGATCATGCATATTATAGTGCTGAAACCCTTCTCCATGATATGTATTAAGGGAGGCGCGATATAGCCACCAACGTTGCTTTCTTCTCGCCAAACAGATGTATGCGGTATTTAATCCTTTTGGAGTGTGCATGTTTTTTAGGGTGGCAACCAATATGGATCACGGGGTTTCTAATTTTGCTGTGGTAATTCTCACTTCAAGCATTTACCCCTTTCCCCTCTCGAAATCCCGCCACACCACACGTTAAATATCACCACATGTTTGAAAAGTAGAACCTTGCATTGCACTCCAAACTCCTTAGAAGATTCGTAAAGTCAAACGGACAATTTACACCTTCATGCAATAGCGACATAGCCCCAAGTGTAATGGTTATGGTGCCTTCGCTCATTTTCAACACATGATTTTTTGTTACTTACATTCTCACTCCTTCCTTCCAAGTGCGCTAGCCGCCAATGGTCCTCACTAGGCAAATATAGAACCACGTGGATGCAAAACACCTTGGATTTTCCATACGTGGAGGCCAAGCTTGAAACGGCGCCTTTTGGAGAATTCTGATCATTTTGGTGGCCCTTACGAAATAGATAAAGCCTGAACTATCAATAATCGGACATATGCCTCTCTTCCTCGTGATGTTGTGCATAAAAAAAAACGTCAAGACATTAATATGGACAGCGAAAGAATATCGCCGAGCTACACCATTAAACTCTCAGGCATTTCTCGTTTTTTTTAAATCTGTTTATAGACCATCTTCTGTCCCTTATCTTGGATGGGAGACCAAAATCTATCACAAAATCAGTCTCACCGAGAATTTTCAATCGTTGCTTCTTGATTGGTTTGAGAGTTTTATCATTAATCAGTTCACTATCATCTTCTGCCTGGTAATGATCAATGAGTTCCACGATCAAAATCTGTTGGATAGAATATGTTTGCATCTCCTTTAGCTTCAGGTTAGGAAACAATATTTAGTGAAACCTCTTTTCTTGCTTGAAACTAAGGGGCCTTTCCACCATAGAATTTTATATCTAGTATATAGCTGAAATCTGGTGTAATTAAAAACATATTTGGTATCGCTCCATGCAAAACCTCTAATAGTTGTTGTTACACAGTAATTTGTCACCGTCCCTACCTTTCCCCGTCTCGCACATTGGAGGGCCCATTTTGTGACCTGTGAGCAATGTCATGCCTTGAAACCGTTATCATTGCATTCCTCTAAACATGAGCTTCAATTGCCCTAAAGACATCTCCTTGCAGAAAACCATAAAAACATCCCTTTTTGCACTGGCGTGGGTATCCAGTTCAGCACTTGCGCTAATGAGGAAAATCCTACAAAGAGGCCGGGCCAATTGGCGCTCTGTCCCAGAGTCGCAGTGGCGCCAGCCAATTTAAGGAGTGTTTTTTAAATAAGAATGGCGGAAGTTTCGTTTCAACAGACTCAGAAACTGTTATCTATCTTGAGTTGGGAGGTTTGGCTCCGGGAGTTCCATGAAAGGGAAGTGGTTTGCCACCTCTCATGGAAGCTTCCTTGAAGATAGGGCCAATGCCACAATTATAGGGATCCCAACTCCCCTTCCTCCATCTATAAAAGCTAGCTCATTGCCATTGCAAGCTAGTCTTGAAGTGCCTAAGCCTTGAATCTCCAAGTTCTCAAATTCCCAAGAGCCTTCATGCTGCAAGAGCCCTCATTTTTCCCTTAAGGCCAACTCAAGCAAGGAGACTATCGTCGAGAGACTCTAAGAGAGGCTTGTCCCATCCCTGGCAAGCTTTGCAAGACGTGTACGACTGGAGACCCCTCCGAAGGAGACCTTAGCGTCAGAACATTGGTTGTACTCTCCTTCGATTGCTTATTAATGAATGACTACTGGTTATGGTTCCACTCTGTTTTTCACTTATGATAATGATGAGTTATATCCTTTCTGACTGATATATAGTTGCGTATTCTGGATTTTATGCTTGTATTCGTGTTGTTTCTTGCATGTGCAGGTGTCCATTCACGGAGATCGTGGGGATCGTGATCTGCCAAGGCTGAGGAACGGGAACGTTGTCTCTTCTACGAATCATAGCACTGGATTCCAGGTAGGCCTCCATCGTTGGTCTGTTTATCCGCAATTAGGAACTTGCGCTGTAGCATTTGATGATTGTTGCTAGACCCATTCTGGGCTAGTAGGGATCGCCTCTGTCCGCAGAGGGGATTTACCTCTTCAAAAATTTGGCGACTCTGCTGGGGAACGTCTACTTTTGATTGTCTCGTTTTGATTGTTTCGTGGTTTTCCTTGCTTGGTTGGCCTTCTGGGCTGGGTTCTTTTGTTTTTTTTCCTTCTTGGTTTGCTTGGATATCATTGATCTGCTTCTGGAGTAGTTCTTTTTTATTTTTGGCTAAGGAACTCGGCTGGCGCACTTTTTAGCTCGACAGTCGCGCTAATTGGCGCATGTTTCTTTTGTATTGCCCGCGCCAATTGCTTTCTGACGCCAGTTACAACCTCACAGTCGCACCACTCCTGTGAGGCATTAGGGTTTTCTAAGTTCTGAGCTCTCTGGGTCTTATCAGTGTATTTCTTTTTTATTTTTCAGCTACTTGAGTGTGTTGGAGTCCTGTTTGACTGGGAATTTGCCTTCGTCCTTTGGTTGTTTGCTTTTCTCCATCGATTTCACGTTTTAAGCCCTAGGGCATCTAGTGGCTTTGTGTGTTGAGCCCTCCTTAGGAGTTTTGGTGTTTTGTTAGTCCAATCAATTCTCTGATTGCTCCTCCGCATTCTCTTAGTGGCTGTTCACCATTTCGTTGCGATTTTTGGGTGATGACTCTTCTCTTCATTCAAACTTCGTTTGGTCTTGCTTTGGACCTAGATTACACGGTCCATTGGAGCCTTTGAGACTTTTTCTTGGTTTTGAGAGACTTTGGTTGATTTGGGATCTGATTGTTTGTGCCATTGAGTGAAATTTGTTTGTTTTGCTCTCTTAATATTGTTTCTCAAATTGCTTCTCTTTTGCTTTTGGTTGATTAGTGCAAATTGAAATATTTTCGATTTTACTAGTAATTAGTGATTTGAATGAAAAGTTTTCGATTTCATTAGTTGCATTAGAGATATCATTGATTGTCTTCCGATCATTTTGCTCTCTTAATATTGTTTCTCAAATTGCTTCTCTTTTGCTTTTGGTTGATTAGTGCAAATTGAAATATTTTCGATTTTACTAGTAATTAGTGATTTGAATGAAAAGTTTTCGATTTCATTAGTTGCATTAGAGATATCATTGATTGTCTTCCGATCATTTTGTTTGTGTAAAAACTCTCAACTCTTCTGTAGCTAGTTTTCATCGAACGAAATGATGTACTGTGGCATGTAACTTTTCATTTAGGATTTTTTGAGACAACACATTCGTTAGGGCCTGAAAACTTAAACGTAATTGAAGATCAACTTTAAAATCTACTCAATTTAAGCTAAGGCAGCTTTGAAATCTAACGAGACACATTTAGAGGTCTAGGCTAGAGACGTGTTCCGGCGTCTTTAAACCTAGTAGCTGTCGTTCGCCTTTTGGCTTTAGACAGCACTAGTACGGACTTGTGCTCCCCGTACCGTCGCATATATAAGGGGAGACCCCTATAGGTTTCAATCCTTTATCCATAGGAAGCCGATTCTGCCGCCCTATACCCGTGATACACCGGACACAGCATTCGGGGAGATTGCCTGCACATACGGAAAGTCCTTGGTCGATTTCTTTTTCATTTTTGAAACCAAGGTGTATATTGCAGTTCACGGTTATTTGGTACACCCTTTTGCCTAGTATTCCTGAGTAGTCATTTTGGTCCTATCTGACTCCCTAAATTTGAAAGGATCACCAAGCGCTTGTCCTTTCACGCTTGTGTCAAATCTGAAAGAGATAGAGTCATCTTTGCAACCGTTTCTCGACTCTTGAAACATGAAACGGTGAAGTTTCTTATTTTTCAATGTGGTAAAAATTAATCACCCATGATTACACGCCTTGTTAGATTTTTCTTGTTGACCGTTTGATCGTGTGTCTTGACTCTTTTTCAGCCCGTGTGTGTGTTTGATCGTTTCTCTTGTCGTTTTTGTCACAGTGGCGGAACCCTCGGTTTCGTCTACTGGTAGTCCTTACACGAACGATTCATCAGAGGTTTCCCAATCCTCTGTTGAACCACAGTAGCCCATTGTTTCCGAGTTTCCTGACGGGGGACCGGTTCTTTCTGAGAAACCCTTTGGGGGACCAGTTGAGTTCAATTGGCCCTTTTCGGACCCTGTGTCTGAATTGAGATTAGGAGTTGATTTCCTTTCTCTTACATCGGGTTCGCCTTTTATTGCTGCTGTATTTCCTCCTAGCCCTCGCCGTCTATTGCACAATCTAGCGGCAGGCTCAACCATGAGTGATTCAGGTGAGGAAATCCCAACGTCTGGTGAAGACTATTAGCTCTTCCCACGAAGATTGTTTCCGGGAGACAACTCTGAACTGGCTGATATGTTAACAGCCAGTCCCTCATTACCACCGAGATACAGGTCTTTGGGTCAGATTATTTCCGCCGCAGCCTCTATGGTAGTGTCAGCTTCTTCTCCGAGGCCAGCTACTCCTACACTCGGGGTGTCTCCTCAGACGCCCGTTACTTCTGTACCCATTCGGCCCACTGTTTGTGTGGCCGCCTCTTCACCTGTTGTCACGACACCCTCTGCCAGGGCTATGCCGTCTCCTGAAGATATCTATTTAGCAACTGCTATACCGGAGAACATTTCTCCAGAGGAGTATCGGTTGTCTCTGCAGCAGCCGAACCCCGAGGTTGGACCATCCTCCCAAGATCCCAACCGCTCTTACTTCTCACATTATGCACAGGATGGTACACCCGTGTATGCTTTTCCAGGTCAGTATGATGAGCACGGGAACATTTTACGTCTACCCGCTCCTGAGGCCTACCTCCATGCTCAAGGTTTACTTTATAACCAGGCTTATAACCCGCAAGGGCAACCTTTCCAAGGCCAACCCTCGGGCCAACCTGGCTATCCTTATGACCCACAGGGGCAGCCCATGCAAGGATATCCTGCGGGCCAACAAGGGCCATCGTATGGTCCGCAAGGACAGTATTACAGCCCTTCCGGTCAACCTGTTCAGCCTCAGCCAGGGTACCAACCGGGACCGGTCTATGGTCCTGGGGGGCAAATCCATCCTTCTCCACCAATACAACCGCAGTATCTTGTTGTTTCTAACGTTTCATATCAGCCGAGACCATCATATGGTTCTGCTTCAGGTCAAACCGGTTTCTAGCAACCACCTGGCCCTGTTCCTCCACCAGGCCAACCGGCCCATCCGGCACAACCTGGTGTTCCGCCTCCAGGCCAACCGGCCCATCTGGTACAACCTGAGGCTCCTTCACAGCCAGGTCATCCTGTGCAACCGGCGCAGCCTGTCTATCTGGGTCAACCTGTTCATTCAGGGAAACCCTCTCAGTCGGGTCAACCTGTTCACTCAGGGCAGCCCGCTCATTCCATTAACCCTGCCTAGCAGCCGATTCATTCGATGCCGTTTCAGCCAAATCAACAGCTGTGCCCTACTTATCAGGCTCCGTTGGGTTCCACTTTTCAGCAGCCTACTCATCCTCAGGGTGGTTATTATCCTCATGGTCAATCTAAACCGAATTATAACCACCCCAGAGGCTCTCAGTATTATCCTCCTCCACCCGGTTTTACCTACACTCAGCAGCCAAATCCAAATGCTGCTTACACTGGGCCGACACATAATCAGGGTCCGTACTCTGGTTATCAAGCCCCACACTCTGGTTACCAGCATCCAAATCAGTCTGGTTATACAACCTACACCCCCTACGGTCAGAATCCTACGGGACAGAACCCGTGGGGGCAAGGATATTCACAACCATTGTGGAGTATAGGTAATGGTCCTCATCTCGGGCCTGGCATGTCGGTTAATCCACCATTGTCGTTCCTGACCACCTTGGAGTTTCCGGATGTTTCAAAATTGACCAATGATCCGATTTTACATAATCTGTATTGGCCTCCGGTTCCTACCAAGATACCAGGTGATTGCCCCAAGTTTGAGGGAAAAGCTGGAGAGGACCCCCAGGCGCATGTGATGACGTATCATCTTTGGTGTTCGTCTAACTCTTGGGTCAAAGATTCGATTCGACTGCGCCTCTTCCAGCGTACTTTAACTGGAGCTGCTGCTAAGTGGTACATAGAGTTATCCCGTGGCATTTTCCAAGATTTCAATTCTTTAGCCATGGCTTTTCTCAAGCACTTTCAGTTACCGGTTCGTTATGAAGTCGGGACGCACCTCCTAACTTCTCTGAAGCAGGATAAAGCCACTCACATTTCTGATCACATTCATGAGTGGCGGCGTCGTCGTAGACTGATCAAGTTTCACATACCTGATCAGATGCTAACTCACTGGTTCACCACCTCCTTCGTGAATAAAATCGCCCAAGATATTGCGATGGGAGCGTGTGTGACGGAGGAACAAGCCATTGCGCGTGCCCAATATCTGGATCTTGTGTATTCTCAGTCCGGCATGCTTTATGATATCTTTCCTGATGCCCCACGGTCCGAAACCTCTAAGGCTCCGCCTACCCCTGCGGTGGACGGTGTCATTGGTTCTATCTCTCAGAATTTGAAGAAATCTTCGAATGGGAAGCAGAAGTCTAATTCTTCCAACAATGCTCCTGCTAATCCCGCCCCGTCCGATTCTGGCAAAACCGCGGAGGTGAATGCCGTTCAGGCCAATCCTACGGAGAAAAATTCCAAGGGAAAAAAGAAGGGCAAAGGAAAATCTAAATCTGATGCCCCAAATCTAGAATCTAAATCTCGAACGGAGGATGGTTCTCAGCGTAAACCAAAGTACCCCTGCCTCATTTGCGAAGGAGACCATTATACTAAGGATTGTCCAAGACGATCCGAAGATAGTCAACTTCTCAAGGGCTCAAAAGGGAATCCGGCAGTTCTTAAAGAGACATTCCCATCTCAACAGACCCAGATGGTTGAACAGTCGTCACCATCTGCACCATTTGGGTCCCAATTTTTCATGATGAAGGTTGCTGCACCTATCTCTGTCGCTACACGTTCGAAGGATTACAACGAATCGCGGCAGGCACCCGGGAAGGCAGTTGCGGATGGACCGCCTCCCCTACCCGTCTCCGGTTCTTTAGAAATCGAGAAGCCTACTCCTGAACCTGTTGTGAAGCCACCTTCTAAAGGTGTTCTTCGGAGATCTTCGTATAATCCGAATGCTCGTGCTGCTCAACACCACAGCATTGTTGAGGATTTGGCACAAGCACCTTCTGCTATGTCTGCACTCGAAGTTCTTCAAATTTTTCCTTCACAACGGAAGGCTTTAATGTCTACAATCGGTGGTATTGATCTCGCCGATTCAAGTCTTCTCTCCTTCGATTTAGATAATTTCACTCCCCGACTTCCACATCAAATCGCTCTTGTTATTCAAGTCGGGATCAACGGTCTGAACATCCATAGGGCCGTGGTGGATGAAGGTGCTTCTACCTGCATTATGTCATCCGCTTGCTGGAAGGCCATTGGCTCTCCAGCCCTCGCGTCCTCTCCCAATGCCCTCGAGGCATTTGATGGTTGGGAATCCAAACCCCTGGGTATTCTCGAGAGTTTAGCGATCACTTTACAGGGGAAGACTGTCAACGTGGAAGTAGAAGTGGTTGACGCCAAGCTCAACTAAAATATACTTCTTGGCCGCAGCTGGACTCATGCCATGCTCTGCGTGCCGTCCACCGTCTTTCGACTTCTTAAGTTCCCCCACGAGGGAAAAATCATCACGGTGGACCAGTTGTCCTTCTTCACCTACACCTCCGAGAACAACGTGCCATACATGGATCAGATTCTGAATCCCCCTGATAGTGTAGGACCTGGTCTCTTCAAAGACCCCGTCCTCATGGGTATCTTTCCCGCACCACCACCGCACACCGCTCAAGTTAACATGATTTCCAGGTCCGATGACCCCTGGCTTATTCCTACGCCTGAGCAGGTGTTTGAGTTTGGAGAATCAATGCCCTTGAATCCAATAGAGATCAGCTACTGTGAAATTGTTGTCACATCTAATCCTCCACCTCCTCAGCATGCTCCTTTGAGCATGGCTCTCGACGTCTACTCCCAATCCCCCTGGCTTGGTCAGGCCGATTCACCTGATCCTCTTAAAGAGACTTTTCCTTCCGATGAAGCCATCATTGAAACTATGTCTCTTGAGGAGCTGCCTTGGGGCGATGGACATCATCGCTCCTCTTTCATGCCTAGCTTGGGGGCAATGACTGACTGTCTGGAGCGTTATGCTTCTCAGGTTACTACCCCTCCTCTTCAAACGCCCATCTTGACGCACGAGGTTTTTTCAGAAGGTAACCTGGGTAACATCACTCAAACCGTCCCGATCAACATCTCCGTTAAACTGGGGGTCGTTGAGAATATTCATGTGGGAATGACTTGTTCTCCCGATGAGATTCAAGTCTATACTGATCTTTTTAAAGAATTCAGAGATGTGTTCGCCTGGTCCTAAGAGGAAATGCCGGGGATTGATCCTAGTATCGTAGTGCATGAGATTCCAACCTACCCTTGTGCGAAGCCCGTGCACCAGTGCTTACGCCCCATGCATCCTCGGAAAGCCGCTGCAATTAAGGCAGAAGTTGAAAAACTTCTGAACACGGGTTTTATTTATCCTATCCCCCTCACAGAATGGGTGTCTAACATTGTCCCTGTCGATAAAAAGCAGGGTACGCTTAGGGTCTGTGTTGATTACCGCGACATCAATCGCGCCTGTCCAAAAGATAACTATCCCACTCCTTTCATAGACCATATTATCGACGAATGTGCCGGAAGTGAGATTTATTCCTTGATGGACGGTTTCTCAGGGTATAATCAAATCAATATTGCACCTGAGGATCAACACAAGACTACGTTCATCTATCCGTGGGGTACCTTCGCGTATAAAAAGCTCCCGTTCGGCTTGAAGAACGCTGGAGATACTTTTCAGCGTGCGATATCTTATGCTTTCCATGACATTCGCCATATCGTTCAGCCTTATCTGGACGACTTGCCAGCTCATTCAGCTAGGCGAGAGGATCACCCTGAACACCTCCGCCAGATTTTCCCTCGCTGTAGGCGCTACAATATTAGGCTCAATCCTCATAAGTGCGTCTTCGGCGTGGATTCTGGCCGTCTTTTGGGATTCATAGTCTCCAAAGATGGAATTCACCTTGACCCTTTAAAAGTCGAGGCTATCATCAACCTCCCATCACCCTCCTCGTTATATCAGTTACAGAGTCTGCAGGGAAAAGCGAACTTCCTTCGACGCTTTATCCCGAACTACGCTGAGGTGGCCAAAGGATTTACGCGCCTATTAAAGCAGAATGTTCCCTTCCGTTGGGACGAAATTTCTCAGCAATCCTTTGAGAAGCTAAAGACATTATTGGTTAATGCTCCTTTGCTTCGTCCTCCGAACTATCATCGTGATTTCACTTTGTATCTCACCGCCGCGTTTAGCACCATTGTTATGGTTCTGGTGCAGGATGATGATTATGGTAATGAACATGTCGTTTATTATCTATCACGAAACCTTCTCGATACAAAAACGCGCTATGCCCATGTCGAGAAGTTGGCTTTAGCTGCCGTACACGTTGTGCAGCGCTTTCGCCATTACATCCTGCTGCGCACGATAACAGTGGTTTCGGATTGCAACCCCATGACATATATTCTCTCTAGGCAATTGCTGGGGGGCAAATACTCCAAATGGATCGTTATCCTGCAGGATTTTGACTTAGAGTTCACCACTGCTAAGTCAACCAAATCACTTGTTTTCGCTGATCTTATATGCTCACTCCCGACAAACTCCACTTCTTCACTTTCTGAGGATCATATCCCGGACGAAACTCTTTTCCTCATCAGTACTCGCGACCCTTGGTATGGCGACATAATCGTGTATCTTCAGACCTCCACATTTCGGTCTGAGTTGACTAAAGATGCCCGACGTTGAATTCGGCATCAGTCTCAACCCTACCGCATCTTAGGAGATACTTTATACCGTGTTGGAGTAGATTCGGTGCTCCGCCGGTGCCTTACCTTGGAAGAGGCTGAAAGGGCCCTCAATGACTGCCACAGTGGCGCCTGTGGTGGACATATGTCTGGATATGCTACTGCTCAAAAGCTTTTGCGAGCAGGATACTTTTGGCCGTCAATATTCAAAGACTGTATTACAGCAGTTCGAAAATGTCACGCGTGCCAGGTGTTTCAGCGCAAGATGCGTGCGCCACCTCTTCCTTTGCATCCTGTTGTTACCGTTGGCCCGTTTGCGAAATGGGGCGTGGATTTTATGACGTGTAACCCTCATTCGGCTGGGGGGCATGGGTATATAATCGTAGCTGTCGACTACTTCACCAAGTGGGCCGAAGCGATGCCTACACTTGCAGCCGACGGTAAAACAGCTGCTCAATTCATCTTCAACCACATCATCGCGCGTTTCGGGGTTCCTCAGGCCATCGTTACCGACCATGGTACTCATTTCCGAGATTATATGATGGCCGAGCTGACATCGAGGTTGGGCTTACACCACGATAGCTCAACGCCATATTACCCTCAAGCAAATGGCCAAGTTGAAGCAGTGAACAAGGTTTTGGTCACTATGCTTCAACGAACAGTTGGGATTCATAAATCAAATTATCACCTCCAACTGTTCTCAGCTCTTTGGGCTTACCGAACGTCTGCTAAGAGTGCGACTGGGTTCACACCATTTCAACTGGTGTATGGTCTAGAAGCAACTCTTCCGGTTGAATGCGAGATTCCTTCTTTGAAATTAGTTGTATAACTTCTACCCGACACTTTTGCTGAAGAAGAGCGTCTCCTGTATCTGGAACGGTTAGATGAAACCCGCCGCTTAGCTGCCTTAGTCATTGAGGCACAAAAGAAGTGGGTCAAAGCTCACTTCGATCAATCGGTTTCACCATGTTCCTTTGTTGAAGGGGACCTTGTCCTCCTGTATGATCAAGCACACGATAAGCTTAGGGCGGGGAAGTTCCAACCCATGTGGCATGGGCACTATATATTTAAACGGGTATTAAAGAATGGGGCCTACGAGCTTATAGATTACGAAGGAGTTCCGCTGGCGCAGCCCAGAAATGGGTTGTACCTGAAGAAATACTACGCTTAAATTCATTTTTGTGTGGTGTGTGTACATAGGTGTGTCTATTCATTTGTGTGCATGTGTGGTGTGGTGTGCAGTGTAAACGTCTTTTTGCTGATTGGGTCTTCCTGATTGTGTAGATGTCCATCAATCCGTTTGTTGGGTTCGCGGATGGTGCCTCCCGCAGTACCAGGAATCTGTCTTCGGTAGCCTGGGTAATCTACGATCCTGCTAGTGAGTTGGTCAACCTGCAAGGCGTGTGTCTGGGACGTACTACAAATAACGTCGCGGAATATAGTGCTGTATTAGAATTATTAACTGAGGTTGTAAACCTTGGTATCCATGAATTGCTTGTGTATTTAGACTCACAACTTGTGGTATTACAACTGAACGGTCATTATTCGGTCAGAAACCCATCCATTTTATGTCTGTATCTGCGTATTCTTTTACTGGAAAGAAATTTTGACTATATTACATATCAGCATATAACCAGGCACATGAATACATTAACAAATGTAGTAGCTAATTTGGTGTTAGATAGACATTTGCGCAATTTGTAAATCATCATTACATGTAAAAGGAAAATCCATCCAGAAATAGATATGTATATATATAAATATCGGAATGTTTACATAGTGTGCGTCGCATAAGATCAAAAAATATACATGTTCGTCTTATTACATCCGGAGACGACACATCTCTCAAAAATATGCATGAAATAAAACCCTAAGAGGCTACTCTGCGTGGTGCTCATGATAACAAGTCACTGCATGCACTAGGCGTCTCAGTAGATGGTGGAGGCGACTAGGCACTCCTACTGTATGTCTCTGATATGCTAACGGTACATCCGCCAACCGGGCGTAGTCCGGAATCCCTCGGGCAATCCCCTCGAGGTTCTGAACCAACTATCCTCCTTCCGCGCCCTCTTCGTGAGGATCGACTGTGAGCTGAGTTCTCCATGCGATAGGAGACATCCCGGCTGGTCTCTCTGGGCCAACATCTGCATACACATGTAACTGCTGTCAGAACGGGCATGTATTAACAAAAAATCATAAAACATAAAAAATAAAAACAGATCATACCCAGCTCTTCGTCCCAATCCTCTCCCTCCAGCAGTGGGAGATCTGGGTCTCTAGTAAATTCTGTCCCGGCATAAGGCCAGTCCTCCACTACAATCAACTGGCGCCGCAACCACCCAAAAAACTCTGGCCTCCAGGACATCTGTTGGCCTCCTCTTGCTCTGGGCATCAGTGCTGCCCAGCGAGCCATTCTCGGCCCTCGTGGTATCGGCTCCGCTACAACGGCCCCCTGGCCCTGGAAGATTGGTAATCGTTCCCGAATGAACGATACCAGGATGGACCCATAGCCAAACTGCTTCAGCTTGGCTTGTTTGCATCTCGTCAGTTGTCTCTTGATGTTGATCATTACTGCTGTGGCCCGATCAAACAGTATGGGACTCATACACTCTGAAGCCAGTAAGAGTTGGGCTTTCGTCGCTTCGTGCGGTGCCTACGATCCTGCAACCCACGTGATGGTATGCAGCACTACTCGTAGTGCCAGATCAGGGATAGTGTGGATATCCACCTTTTTACTCCCTGATCCCATTTGTGCCCGAGGGCACACTCGTGCCATCACTTCCTCCATTTTTTTCACCCGACGATCTGCTCCCTGTTAGTATGGGTACCGGACCTCTACGCGACAGTCCAGTTATGAAGTACACATCAGAAACATCCAGTTCTAACACCTAGTCTCGTAGCCTGAATACTTGTTCTTGTTCATCCCAAATGCTCACCAGGTACTGAAGTAGCTCAGGTTGAGCCCACAAACAAGGTGTCAGGAAGAATTTCTTGAGCTCGCAGTTTCTAAGGGCATTCATGCAGGCCTCATTTTCCATGGCCATTTCTTCCTCTTCCCCGTGCTCTCTTTCTTTCCACTCAATCACCATTTTTCTTGGTTTCCTGCATCAACGTGGTCACAAACCTTCAATTAGATCTCTGTTGAGCTTCAAATTTCATTCAAATTGATCAAAATGTTGATTTTTTAGGTGGAAAATTGGGTTCGGCCACTGGCTCGGCTGTTTTGGGAACAGTCGCGCCAGTTGGCGCGATCCCTTTGCATATAAAAGCCCATTGGCGTGGGTCTGTGCCCGATACCCGCACCAATGAGCGGAGCCCTAAAAATTCAAAAAGTTGCCACAGAAGTCTATTGCATGATGGAAAACTATTAAAAAATGGACTGAAATGAAGGATGAGGAAGCGCCTTTTACCTGGAACTGACAGAATTCTGAATAGTGCCCCGGATCGGTCGTGATTGCCGCCAGAAGTTTGCATGGTAAATGGACCAATGTTGCTCTTCACTTAGGTAAAAAGTAAAAGTAATTTCAATTTTTACCATTTAGACCTATTTATAACTTTTTGAGCTCTGTTTTAAGTTTAAAAAGTCATTTTTCATTGAAACTTCGTATGTTTTGTCGAAAATGGATTTTACACTTGCCTTTCTGTGCAGCAACAGGTTTTTATGCAACGTAAGCGGCAAAACGAGTTGTATTTTATACTTTTTTGGACTCAGTAAAAACACGAAAAAGTCACTTTGGAGTCATCTTTCAACTCTTTTCTGACTCTCGAAACATGAAAAGATTTCCGAGGCCCTTGTCGTTTTGATCTCGTTAAAGTGGCTGCGAAATGACATCTACCCAGTATACGTTTACCCCTTTTTCAGGCTGGGATGGATTATTTATGAAAAAGGAATACCCTAGCCTATCACGACTAGGAGGTTTTCCCAGATATTGTTTTCTGCCTTTTCGAATCTGGGGAACTATTGACGAAACAGGACCTTTGGAGTTTACTTTTCTGCTATTTTTTCAAACTCTCTAAACATGAAAAGACGCCGAGTTCTTCCTTTGTCAAACTCGTTAAACCCTGATGACATCAGATTCAGTCGAAATGACGTTCTCCAAGTTCCTCCTTCCTAGGGCTCGTTAAATGTACTAGGATGGATTCGCCCAAAGGGCGGACTTATATTACAAGCATATGCTATCCTCTTCAAGCTTGTTATCAAAAATAATTTGGGTACTCGCCAGAAATGGTGGGGGGAAAATGGAACCATCATCATTGTCGTGTCGGCAATATGTCGCTCTTGAACATGGCACTTGTCTGCATTCGTGTCGGGTTGGGGACATCTCATCTCGTTTTTTCACTTACTTCCGTGGGTTTGGGTAATCCTTTTTTACCTCTCCTCTACTCATTGCCTCGTCACCATGACCTCTGATCCGTTGACGTCAAATACTACCAAAACCACTATTTGTGCCGTTATATGTTCAAGAGAAGTTGACCTCTACAAATATCAACCTTCCTCTGATTCTCATGTGATCCTGATTCACAACAAAAAATCATGTTCCTCCGTCTCATGTCGATGATGTGGGAAACATTATGGCCCACCTTCGATCAAGGTCACTTCCTGTCGACTTCAGCTCATTATCCAAGAAGCTGATCTAGAGACTCCTTTATGGTACCTTGGAGCCTGCATGCCTCAATGGCAGGTTCGTCGCATTCGACGTGAGGTTCTCATCAGTGGCCTCCGATCGATTTATTCTACGGGTGTTCGACGCCAGCTCATTGATTCACATGCCGTAGATTGTACCTGTAGTACCTTGAGGGCCATCGTCATTATTGGTGGTTCCTCTCGCGTCTGTTAATAGCTCTCATCATTGGCTGGTAATCAAACGATGTTCTTGCATGTTCGACTTCAGCTCACATATTCGCATGCTTGAACTTGTACTTTGTTCGGGTCGAGATGGAGCGCAAGACCCTGGATTGTGTCTGTTGTAATCCAGGCTACGATTTTTTGGATTATTATTTACATGACTTATTCACTGGAAGGCTGCGACCATACCTGAGTCTATTTATCGATCCTCACTGGATGGCTGCGACCATACCTTGGATCTGGATTATTGTATACTATATTTTGGATGGCTGCGTCCATACCACATATACATCATGTACTTGAGATATCAGTTGTATTTCTCCACGCAGGTTTTCTGACAGCGGAGCTTCGGTTGGACACATTCTCATAAATCATTTCACCTCTCTCTCTCTCTCTCGGGCCTCATGCTTTAGGGGGCATCTGTTACAGAGTAATTTGTCACCATCCCTACCTTTCCCCATCCCGCAAATTGGAGGGCCCATTTTGTGACCTGTGAGCAATGTCATGCCATGAAACCATTATCATTGCATTCCTCTAAACATGAGCTTCAATTTCCCTAAAGACATCTCCTTGCAGAAAATCATAAAAACATTCCTTTTTTCACTGGCGCGGGTATCCAGTTCAGAACTCGCGCCAATGAGGAAAATCCTACAAAGAGGCCGCGCCAACTGGCGCTCTGTCCCAGAGTCGTAGTCGCGCCAACCAATTTAAGGAGTGTTTTTTAAATAAGAATGGCAGAAGTTTCGTTTCAACAGACTTAGAAACTGCTATCTATCTTGAGTTCGGAGGTTTGGCTCCGGGAGTTCCATGAAAGGGAAGTGGTTTGCCACCTCTCATGGAAGCTTCCTTGAAGATAGGGCCAATCCCACAATTATAGGGATCCCAACTCCCTTCCTCCATCTATAAAAGCTAGCTCATTGCCATTGCAAGCTAGTCTTGAAGTGCCTAAGCCTTGAATCTCCAAGTTCTCAAATTCCCAAAAGCCTTCATGCTGCAAGAGCCCTCATTTTTCCCTTAAGGCCAAACTCGAGCAAGGAGACTATCGTTGAGAGACTCTAAGAGAGGCTTGTCCCATCCCTGGCAGGCTTTACGAGACGTGTACAACTGGAGACCCCTCCGAAGGAGACCTCAGCGTCAGAACATTGGTTGTACTACCTTTCGATTGCTTATTAATGAATGACTACTGGTTATGGTTCCACTCTGTTTTTCACTTATGATAATGATGAGTTATATCCTTTCTGACTGATATATAGTTGTGTATTTTGGATTTTATGCTTGTATTCGTGTTTTTTCTTGCATGTGCAGGTGTCCATTCACGGAGATCGTGGGGATCGTGATCTGCTGAAGCTAAGGAACGAGAACACTGTCTCTTCTACGAATCATAGCATTGGAATCCAGGTAGGCCTCCATCGTTGGTCTGTTTATTCGCAATTAGGAACTTGCGTTGTAGCATTTGATGATTGTTGCTAGACCCGTGCTGGGCTAGTAGGGATCGTCTCTGTCCGCAGAGGGGATTTACCTCCTCAACAACCATATATGTTGATCGCAGATATTGCGATTGTCGCGCCATCACACATCGCAATATCGTACATTGAAAAATGGCCGACTGCAATGTGGTCCCACTCGTACGTCGCGCTATGTTAAGCTTTAATGTTCCGAAAAAGATTTTCCTTTGTATTCTGATTTATTTCTTTATTTTTGTATTTTTGTTCCGCTGCGCCATATATATAATGTAAAAGGCCCGAGATCCAGTAGTGTAATGTTATTTGTTTTAGTTCTTCGCACAGCATCGTAGAAAGAAGAAAAACACAGCAGTGTTGGGTTTATGAGACAGAGAGTTTTTTTTTTACAGAGACAGAGAGTTGTTTTTAGAGCACTGCGTCTGTAGCAGTCTTATTCTGTGAATCCCTCCATTGAGGAAGACTTTTGTAACAGTCTTTTTTAAGTTCTGTTAATGAAATAGAAAGCATTTTCATGCCATCTCTGTCTGAAATTTTTTTTTAGTTTTTTTTAAGCTTCTTTGTGTTGTAGAGGGGAGTTTATTCTCTCCATTTCTATTGTTTGGAACTTCCCAAAATTCCAACAGTAATACATATATATAGAATCTCATTTGACGTACCTTTGATTATATTATAAATTTCCAGGTATACTTGAAATTGGATTTAGATAAGCTAATTATCCATCTTGTTTCTATAATACATTAATACATTGAAAACAACACTAAGGAAGACCACTATCTAGTAAGTAGGTAATCGAGTAAAACAATTAAGAGCATTTTTTAACCTTATTAGTTACTTCCTTAAGATATTTGGCCTAGTATTATTGTTGGAACCCACATGCATATTAAAGAGCTATAATAACTTACACTTCATTGTCATTAGGACATAATAATTTTTTCTCATGAGCTCACACACAAAGATCAACTATTTAGACAATCTTAAAAATAAGTTTGAAATGTACACAACTTACAAAATGGCACAACCTTTGTTTGGAAGCTCTATTTTTTATGATTAAAAAATTGCAACGCTGAAGAAAAAGAGGCTTATTATCATTTTTTCACATGGATCTAAAGGGTTCTCTAAAAGTTAGTTCACCAATTAAACGTCTAGAAATATCATCTATGACTCATGAAGAAAATGAAGAATTACAAAACCAACTATCCAAATTGGATAATCAAATTAAGGAATTGAATGATAAGTCAATGAAAAGCTTGATTTGATAAATACAAAAATAGAAATAGCATGAAATATGGTAAAAAAAAATATAATGCTTAGAACATAATATGAATGGAAAGTTAGAACAAATGTAATAGAATATGGATGGAAAGCTGGAACAAATGGAATAAAATATTATGGAATCTCTAAATGGAAGGCTCTCCAAAATTGATAATGTCATTGAAGGTACTCATGGAAGTAAAGGTAGTATTGAGGTTGAACTCCTTTCCATAATTTTTTTTTATGAGGATTTAACTCCGATAGTGAAGTTACCTATGGATGGTAAAGGGTGTGAACCATCCCAAGGTTGAATTTAAGTAGTTTAATGGAACATAGGTTTTTAGTTGGGTGAACCAAATAGAACAATATTTTGAATTGCATAATGTTAGGGCTGATAGTTAAAGGATTTACATTGCAACTTCATATTTTGATATAAAACCCTACCAGTGGTATCAATAGGTAGTTAAAAATAAGCTTTTAACTACGTATTGTGGTTTATTTGCAAGAGACCTAGAATCACAATATGGGAAAGTTTGAGAATAATACCACTTTAGTGAATTGACGAGAATCAAACACTTACTTAATATTGAATATTATAACTAAGAATTCCAGGCATTAGCCACAAGAGTGAATAACATAACTGATGGAAATTTGGTGGAAGTTTACATGGGTGGATTAAAATAAAACATTAAACATGGAATTTTCTCAAAACATCCCAACCTTACCTCAACCTACTCAGAATATCACAAAAGGGAATGATGGATTAATATTTCCTTATGATTCCCATTACTATATGTTCAAGACATTGATGGGTTCAAGGACTAATAATCATGTTGAATTAGAGGAAAACTTATTGTTTCTCTTCAAGCATATGATGACTCTTTGTTGATAATAAGTTGGATGAATGGAGTTTGTCAATTGCGATAGTTTATTTAATGGCTTTGGAGGAGGTTTATTTAATGGCTTTGGGGGAGAAAATAAAAGAGATTGATTCTAATTTTGAAAGTATTTTATTGTTGTAAAGAATAAAATATCCAATGTAGGTTATGAATAAAATATTTTAATATGAACTGATATTGACATATAGTTAAAAATATATTAATAACAAAAAATACCAATTTAATATGTAATCTCTATAACATTTAAAAATACAATTTAAACAATAAAAAATTACCTTAAGCTGAAATTAGATCCACACTTAAGATGAAATTTGATCTCTCTCTGCTAATATTAGATCCACACTTAAGATGAAATTTGATCCATCTCAGCTGATATTAGATCCAGAGTTAAGATGGATCTATGCTGGTTATGACAACTATTACCTCACAAGGGGAGGCTCTTTATGAGAACAACTAAGTAGACTTGCATTCAAAAGTTTGGCTTGTAAATGATAAAGTACTATGGTACTCAAGAAAAATGAATTTGGTTCTCTCTTGATAAAAAATTATAACCTTTTTCTTGGAAAAAAAAAAGGAAAAATGCAAATTGAAATCCATTTAAAAATATATATATATATATATATATATATATATATATATATATATATATATATATATATATATATATATATATATATATATATATATTAATACATTAAAAAATAAACCAGAGTAATTATAAAATTCTACAATAATGCCTTAAATAAATCTTTTGAAAAGTGATACACCTCTATATTCCTTCTATCTACTCTTATTTCTTCTACATTTAAATAATGCATATTAAAATGTTCCCTGTCAGTGTGATAATGGTTTTGGTTTTGTAAAATTGAAATTAGGATATAGAATATATTTTATAATAATTTTCTAATTTTCAAATCGCTATTATATATTGATATTTATAAAAATTTATTTGTGATGAAGACATTACCATTTTAATTGGAAACTTCTTTAAGCTTATATTTTTTTCCTTTTTAAATATAATTGAAGGTTTTCACCTTCCCACTGTGTCTCCCATCATGAAGAGAGAATTTTATTTTAGATAAATGAATAGCCATAAATCAATAAAACACCTTTCATTTTGGTAAAAGTGATTTGCTTTTTATAAATTTAATTATTTTCTAATTTTATTAAATTATATATGAACGCAACAACAATATGATAATGTATTTCCATAAGTAAAAGAATTTCATTTGACAATATTTAAATATAAAGCAAAAATGCTTATACCCTTAAACAAATGAGTAATCATAGATCAATATATAAGCCTCTCACTTTGAAAAATGATTTACTCTTTATAAATTATTTTTTATTTTATTACCAAGCAACTTACTCAATATATGAACCCAAACACACAAAAACTTGATTTTACAATGTAAAAGATAAAACAAAAATACTTATACCCTTACCTCATTATATTATTCAATAATGAAAAAAAAATGACGTCTAGTGAAGCTAATGGAATCTTGGATTGTTCAAGTGAATGAGGAGTAATCACTTTGACTAATAGGGTGAATAGTATAATTTATTAACTACTTTTCACTAATATTTTTTTTAAAAGCAAGTTAACATTCTTATGTCTTGTGTGTATTTTTTAATCTTTGTGAAATGACATTTAGATTTCCATTTCACTGGTGACAAATTTTCCCAAAGAGTGATGAGGAATTTCCATCAAATATAAGAAAAAGTTAATATTAAAAAGAAACCATGTAAAATTGAAAAGTTAAAAAGATAACTAGTTCCAAAATCTTTAAGAATTGATATAACTTTTATGTAAATGTAACTTTTTTTGAAAACTTAAGTTTTAAACTAAGGTTCAGTTCTCTCTCTATTATTTTTTTCCATAATAATATCATTTTGGATAGACACAACATAACCTACTATTCAAAGTTAACATACTTATGCTAGTTTTGTTTATGCTTTTATTTATTGGGAAAAATACAGATAAATCACAAATTTCTGCAAGAGTAACATGGAACTTCAACAAATCATTAAGAAATCTTAGTTTGAAAAAAAGAAAATGCTAGATTTATAATTATTTTGTATCTTTATTTCTCAATATATATGATCATTTCATCATGTGACAACAAGACAAGACATGTCATAATATAAATCATTTCAATTCTCAAACTTTATTTGGAATAGAAGACAACTTATTATATTGTGAAATATAACAAGTTTGTAATAAATGTTAAGGTAAAGTGTATAATAATATAATATTTTTTTCACAATGTCTAAATATAAGAAAAAATGTTCATATGGTTGCCTCATTAAATTGTTGAATAACCAGCCTAGATCCATCTTAACTCTGGATCTATCAAGCGCCGAGAGGGATCAAATCTCTCGAGGTGCAAACCTCTTTTTTTGAGTGCAAAACTTGAGGAAAGGTTTTCACCTCGAGAGATTTGATCCCTCTCAGCGCTTGATAGATCCAGAGTTAAGATGGATCTAGGCTGGTTTCAGTCGTGTGTGGCCAAGGAAAATCTATCGAAAATATGATTAATTTTATCAATAATATGCAAAGACAGATAATATAAATATAATAATTTTATATATGACAAATATGTATTTATCTGGTCGTTTTAATTTTAAAATTTTCTTAGTTACCTCAGTTTTTTGAGATGATAAATATTTTTAATAACTTTAATGACGGAATATTTTTTTGAATGCGAAGTGACAATGTAATAGTGTTGAATGATAGAAAATGAAAATAATAAGAGTGTAGTCAATTACAAAAAGTCTTCATTGTGATCAATCTCAAATTATTTTCTTTTACTATTCTTATTGTCACCCTTGTTAGTTTTGTCATCTTTTCATATCGATTATATGAAAAGGACAATTGAAATAATAAACCATTTAAATATTTAGCTTGAACTATTGTACTAAACATCATACATTGTCTCTCTTGCTCTTTAATATTAATAGGTGTATTCACTATAACACAAATATTAATGTACATTGTTAATAATTTTGTGTGCTTACAGTGAAATCAATGCACAATCTTAATCCAATCACTTTAAAATTAATGTACCATCGATGTACATCAAATCATAAATCAACGTCTACACTGAAATCAACGCACCTAATGCAAACAATCAAATAAGATTACAAAACAACATCTACACTGAGATCAATGCATCTAATGCAGGTAATCAAATAAGATTAGAAATCAACATCTATATTGAAATCAATGGATCTAGTGCAAGTAATAAAATAAGATTAGAAACCAACATCTACACTGATATCAATGCATCTAGTCCAAGCAATCAAATAGGATTATAAATCACCATCTACTTCCATCTCTCCCCCCTCGAACTACATCTCTCTTTTCCTCCATCTATCCACTCTCTCACATCCTCCCTCTTCCTTCCTTTCTCTCCATTTCTTTCCCACATATATATTTCCCTCTCTCTTCACCCTCCAACTATGTTACTCTCTCTCTCTCTCTCTCACACAACATCTACACTAAAATCAATGCATATAGTGCAAGAAAAATAGGATTAGAAATCACCATCCACATTGAAATCAATGCATCGAGTGCAAGAAATCAACTTCCCCCTCTCCCCCCTCCAACTACATCTCTCTTTCCCTCCATCTCTCCTCTACATTGAAATCAACATCTACACTGAAATTAATGCGTCTAGTGAAAGCAATCAAATAGGATTATAAATCACCATCTACTTCCCTATCTCCCCCCTCGAACTACATCTCCCTTTCTCTCCATCTCTCCACTATCTCACATCCTCCCTCTTCCTTCCTCTCTCTCCATTTATTTCCCACATATATATCTCCCTCTCTCTTCAACCTCCAACTATGTTACTATATCCCTCCCTCTCTCCTTCTCTCCATATCTCCTCCTTTATCTCTTTATCTCACCCCAAAACATATACACACTCTCTCCATATCTCCCTTGACACTTCATCTCTCTCTCCACTTCTTACTCTCTATGTAATCCTTCTTCCCTCCCTCTCTTCCCCTCCAACTCCATCTCTCCTTCTATCTCCCTCCCTCTCTCCTCCTCTCTCTCGTCCTTCCTCCCTCTCCCCTCTCTCTCTCTCTCTCTTTCTTTGCCCTCCAATTTTCTCTCTTCCCCCATAACTCTCTTCCTCTCTCTCATGTCCTCTCTCTTGTCCTTCCTCTCCTACCTTCCTCTATCTTTTCCTCTCTCTCTCTCTCTCTCTCTCTCTCTCTCTCTTTGCCTTCCAATCCTCTTTCCTCCCCCAACACACACACACTCTCTCTCTCTTTATCTCTTTCCCTCCCTCTCTCCACTCTCTCACATCCTCTCTCTCTTCCTTCCCCTCTATCCCTTTATCTCCCACATCTATCTCTCTCTCTTCACCCTCCAAATATGTTACTATATCCCTCCCTCTCTCATTCTCCCCCCATTCCCTCCATCTCTCCTTATTTTTCTCTTTATCTCACCCCCAAACATACACATACTCTATTTCTCCCTTGTCACTCCCTCTCTCTCTCCACTTCTCGCTCCTATGTAAATACATTACTCTGGATCCATATTTTGATATTATCTGTATTTACACTGAAATCAATGCATCTAGTGCAAGTAAGAAAATGAGATTAGAAACCAACATGCACACTGAAATCGATGCATCTAGTGCAAGTAATCAAATAGGATTAGAAATCACCATATCAATGTACGTTGTTAATAATTTTGTGTGGTTACACTGAAATCAATGCACAATCTTAATCCAATCACTTTAAAATTAATGTACCATCAATGTACATCCAATTACACAAAATCAGAAATCAACGTTTACACTGAAATCAATGCACCTAATGCAAACAATCAAATAAGATTACAAAACAACATCTACACTAAGATCAATGCATCTGATGCAGGTAATCAAATAAGATTGGAAATCAACATCTATATTGAAATCAATGGATCTAGTGCAAGTAATAAAATAAGATTAGAAACCAACATCTACACTGATATCAATGCATCTAGTGCAAGCAATAAAATAGGATTAGAAATCACCATGTACTTCCCTATCTTCCCCCTTGAACTACATCTCTCTTTCATACATCCTCTCTCTCTTCCTTCTCCTCTATCCCTTTCTCTTTCCCTCATTCTCTCCACTCTCTCACTTCCTCTCTGTCCCCCCCCTCTCTCTCTCTCTCTCTTTGCCCTCCAATTTTCTCTCTTCCCCCATAACTCTCTTCCTCTCTCTCATGTCCTCTCTCTTGTCCTTCCTCTCCTACCTTCCTCTATTTTTTCCTCTCTCTCTCTCTCTCTCCCTCTCTCTCTGTCTTTGCCTTCCAATCCTCTTTCCCTCCCTAACACACACACACACACACTCTCTCTCAACATCTACACTAAAATAAATGCATATAGTGCAAGAAAAATAGGATTAGAAATCACCATCCACACTAAAATCAATGCATCGAGTGCAAGAAATCATCTTCCCTCTCTCCCCCCTCCAACTCCATATCCCTTTCCCTCCACTCTCTCACATCCTCTCTCACTTAGTTGTATTACTCTACAAAAAAAAAAAACGTGAATCAAAGTTCAATAGCTTTCATAACTCAAAACATCTAAACCTCTTCTCCATTATAAAACAAACTATTAACATCATAAAAACCTACAACGAGAGCATAAAGAAGAGAATCAATTACACATAATATATATAAATTCTATTATAAAAATATTATACCATAACTTTTCGTATGTAACCAAAATAAAACAATACGAAACCAAGAAACCAATAAACCAATGCAAGAACATTGAAAAAATGAAACAACTCTCAAGTATTTTAACAAAGTAAAAATAGAATATCCAACACAAAATTCTCTTTTCCTTACAAGTCAAAACAACATAATTCAATTCCCATGTCTAAAATTGAGAAACAATCCACATTCTAAATCCTCATTATTCCACTACAAAAGTAAAATAGATATGAGAATCCCTTAACAATACAAAACCTAAACATTCAATTGTTATGACCAAAATTGAGAAACGATTTACCTTTTAAATCCTTATTGGTAAGAATATTGAAAAAATGAAATAGCTGTATTCCAACATGATAAAGAAAAAATAAAATATCCAAAGCAAAACCTCTTTTCCTTACAATTAAAAACAACAACATTCAATCCTTATGTCCAAAATTGAGAGACAATGAAATTGCACACAACGAAATTGAAATAGATGTCAAATACTTCAAAGAAATCCCTTAAAAAAATCTCTTAACAATACATTCAATTGTTAAGCCCAAAATCGAAAAACCATTTACCTTCTAAACTCTCATTTGTAAGAAATAAAAAACAATATAAAATGAATATACGGATGAAATCATATTGAAAAATTGAAACAACTCATAGTGAAGTCAAGTCAAAACAACAGCATGATCCAGTGTTTTCCTTACAAGTCAAAACATACAGCATTAGAGACAATCCACCTTTTAAATCCTCATTATTCCACCACAATTAAAATAAAACAGAAATTCTCATTATTCCACCACAATTAAAATAAAAAGGATATCAAATATTTCAAGAAAAATTCGTTAACCGTACAAAAACACAGAGATCAAATAAAAAATACAACACAAATCCTCTTTTCCTTACAAGTCAAAACAACAGTGTTCAATTCTCATGTCTAAAATTGGGAGACAATCCACGTTATAAATCCTTATTTGTAACGGTGCTCTTTCATCTTCTAACATGGTAAAAAAAGAGAAACTCATTTACTCAACTTTCCCCTTGAAATAGATATCAAAAACTTCAAACAAATCCGTTAACAAAATCCCTTAACAGTACAAAACATTAACATTCAATTCTTATTGCCAAAATTGAAAAACCATTTACCTTCTAAACTCTGATTTGTAAGAAGCAAAAAACAACATATAACAAATATATCAATGAAAGCATATTGAAAAAATGAAACAACTCATAATAAGAAAATAAAATATTCAATACAAATCCTCTTTTCCTTACAAGTCAAAACAACAGCATGAAAGACAATCCACCTTTTAAATCCTCATTATTCCACCACAATTAAAATAAAACAGATATCTTCATTATTCCACTGCAATTAAAATACAACGGAAATCGTCATTATTCCACCACAATTAAAATAAAAAGCAGATCAAATATTTATAAAAAGCAGATCAAATATTAAAAAAAACAATCGTTAACAATACAAAACACAGAGAAAATAAAATATACAACACAAATCCTCTTTTCCTTACAAGTCAAAAGAACAGCATTCAATTCTCATGTCTAAAACTGGGAAACAATCCACGCTATAAATCCAGATTTGTAATGGTGCTCTATCATCTTCTAACACGGTAAAAATTCTCATGTCTAAAATGGGGAGACAATCATCCTCTATCATCTTCTAACACGGTAAAAAAGGGAGAAACTCATTTAATCAACTTCCTAAATTTTAGGGCCCGAGCCTGGGGCAGCAGAATAACCATGTTAACTTATTTAATCAACTTCCTCAATTTTAGGGCCCGAGCCTGGGGCAGCAGAATAACCCTGTTCAGGAGAGCCAGCAGCTCCATATGCTCCACCAGGTATATCAGCAGCACCAGCGCCTTGGTACATCTTAGCAATGATAGGATTACAAGTGTTCTCCAGCTTCTTCATCTTGTCATCAAACTCATCAGCATCTGCAAGCTGGTTGTTATCTAGCCACTGGATAGTCTGTTCAAGGGCATCCTCAATCTTCTTTTTATCAGAGGGATTTAACTTTGCCGCAATCTTATCATCTCGAATGGTATTCCTTATGTTGTAAGCATAGTTCTCCAAAGAGTTCTTGGCCTCCAACTTCTTCTTGTGCTCTTCATCTTCAGCCTTGTATGTCTCAGAATCGCGAACCATCTTCTCAATTTCCTCTTTACTCAATCTACCCTTGTCATTTGTAATGGTGATTTTGTTTTTCTGACCAGTGGTTTTGTCCTCAGCAGAGACATTTAGAATACCATTGGCATCAATATCAAAGCACACAGTGATCTGGGGAACTCCTCTGGGAGCAGGGGGAATACCAGAAAGTTCAAATTTACCCAGCAAGTTATTGTCCCTGGTTCGAGTTCGCTCACCCTCATACACTTGAATCAACACACCAGGCTGGTTGTCTGAGTAAGTAGAAAAGACTTGCTCCTTCTTTGTGGGGATGGTAGTATTCCTGGAGATGAGAACTGTCATAACCCCACCTGCAGTTTCAAGCCCTAATGAAAGGGGAGTAACATCTAGAAGCAACAGATCTTGCACTTTCTCATTGCCCTCTCCACTCAAAATAGCAGCTTGCACTGCAGCTCCGTATGCAACAGCCTCATCAGGGTTGATGCTCTTGCAAAGCTCCTTGCCATTGAAGAAGTCCTGCAGCAAGGACCGAACCTTAGGGATCCTAGTAGACCCACCCACAAGAACCACATCATGGATTGAGCGTTTGTCCATCTTCGCATCCCTCAGGCATTTCTCAACAGGGTCCATGCACTTCCTGAACAAATCCATGTTCAACTCTTCAAATCTAGCCCTAGTAATAGTGGTATAGAAGTCAATACCTTCATAGAGGGAATCAATCTCAATGGTGGTCTGGGCAGTTGATGAAAGGGTTCTCTTAGCTCTCTCACAGGAGGTTCTCAGTCTCCTGAGGGCTCTGGCATTACCACTGATGTCCTTCTTATGTTTTCTCTTAAACTCTTGTACAAAGTGGTTCACCAATCTATTATCAAAATCTTCACCACCCAAATGTGTATCACCAGCAGTGGCTTTGACCTCAAAAATACCCTCTTCAATTGCGAGCAGAGACACATCAAATGTACCTCCACCCAAATCAAAGATAAGAACATTCTTCTCACCAGAACTGGTAGCCTTCTTGTCAAGCCCATAGGCAATAGCCGCAGCAGTGGGCTCATTGATAATTCTCATAACATTCAACCCGGAGATTGCACCTGCGTCCTTGGTTGCCTGCCTTTGAGAATCATTGAAGTATGCAGGAACAGTGACCACAGCATTCTTAACCGTGGTCCCAAGATAAGCTTCTGCAATCTCCTTCATCTTAGTTAAAACCATGGAAGAGATCTCTTCCGCTGCAAAATGCTTCTCCTCCCCTTTGTATGTTACAACGATGCTGGGCTTATCGTCAACCCCTGAAATGATCTTGAAAGGCCATAATTTCGCATCGCTCACAACGGAGGGATCGGAGAACCTCCTACCAATCAACCGCTTTGCATCTGACATAACATAAAGAACGGATTTAGATTGAAAACAAACAGATGCAAATTCTAGGCAAAGGTATGTAAAATTTTATCAATCACCTTCAAAAACCACCTGTAAGCTGAATTATGAAAGGGGAATTAATAGATACAAGAACTGAATCACATATACAGCAATAAGCAGTGGAATAAACTCCCACAGAGAGAGAATAAATGGTAAAGATTACAGACCGAAAACAGTGTTGATGGGATTCACGGCGACCTGGTTCTTGGCGGCATCTCCAATCAGACGCTCTGTATCAGTAAAAGCAACATAGGAAGGAGTGGTTCGATTTCCCTGATCATTGGCGATGATTTCCACCCTGTCGTGCTGCCACACTCCCACACACGAGTACGTCGTCCCCAGATCGATTCCGATCGCTGCTCCCTTGCCCATATTCACACTCTCACACACACAACGCAGAACGCAGAGAGGGAGTTAAGTTACGAAATTGGAAATTGGGACGAGTAATCCACGCCAAGAAGCACGAAATGCTCAAAATAGTTGTTTCACACTTTATAGACGTAGAAATACTTTCAACTTAACTTCTCCGGCCTTGGAATGAGGAAAAAGGTTTAGCTTTTTCAACTAATGGTAATGGTCCCAAAATTCTAATGGCCCCTAATCGTTATGAGTTGAGTTTTTATTGGGCTATGACGCTTTTTACAACTTAGTATTGGGTACATGGGTACATGGGTAGATGTAATGTAAATAAATATTTGAAATGTTGGTTCAATTGTAATCAATATATTTGTAATAATTAATTTTTTCTTTTAATCCGGAGTTATATTTACACACTCAAAAAAGAGGTATCCTAAATAAATAAATAAACCGGAGTTATGGTAAATAAATAAAACTTCTTTTTATATTTACTCTAGAAATATGGTAAATAAACAAAAATATAAATATACTTCCTCTACAAGTATGGTAAATAAACAAAAATATAAATAAACCACAGGTATGATAAATAAATAAAACCTCTTTTTTATATTCACTCCAATATCTTTGTAATTACGAACACTAAAAAGAAGATGTTTTATTTAGGTGAAGTCTATCGGCCAAATACTAGGGGCTAAATTATTATTAATACCATAAATTTTTTTTATCAACCCTAATATTAATATTAAAAGATTATTATTATTATTAAATCTAATATTCATATTAATATATTATTATTATTAAATTTAATAATTTTGGATTAAAACAATATTAAATTTATTACATTATAATATGTATTAATATCTCATGATATATATTATCTCTCGATATATATGGGAGGGAAGAAGAAAGACATAGAGTGATACAAGTGGAGAGATAGCGAGAGTGACAAGGGAGAGATGGAGATAAACTGATGGAGAGGGGGGATGGAGAATGAAGAGAGAGGGAGAGGAGTGAGAGAGGTACATAAGAGTAAGAGAGGGAGAGGGGGACACAAAGATGGAGAGGGGAGAGAGAGAAAGAGTGACGGAGGGAGGGATATAGTGAGAGGAAGAGAGAGAGAGAGAGAGATAGAGATAGAGAGAGATGGGGGGAAGAGAGAGGGAGAGAGATGGGGGAAGAGAAATGGACGTAGGAGAGAAAGGAAGAGAGAGGAAGGAGGAGAGAGGAGGAGAGATGCAGTTCGAGGGGGAAAGAGGAAGGGAAGAAGAAAGACACAGAGAGTGAGAAGTGGAGAGAGAGAGGGAATGACAAGGGAGAGATAGAGAGAGAGTGTGTATGTTTAAGGGTGAGATAAAGAGACAGAGATGGAGAGAAAGGAGGGGGAGAGAGAAGGAGAGAGGGGATATAGTAACATAGAGAGGGGGAGAGAGAGAGAGAGAGAGAGAGAGAGGGAATTAGGAGAGAAATGGGGAGAGAGGAAGGTTTAGAGAGAGGAGGAGAGTGATGGGTGAAGAGAGAGGATTGGAGGGCAGGGAGAGAGAGAGAGAGAGAGAGAGAAAGAGAGAGAGAGTGACGGGGAAGAGAGAAGGAGGTAGGAGAGAAAGGACGAGAGAGGGAGGGAGAGAGGAGGAGAGAGGGATGGATAGAGAGATGGAGTTGGAGGGGGAGAGAGGGAGGGAAGAAGAAAGACATAGACAGTGAGAAATGGAGAGAGAGAGGGAATGACAAGGGAAAGATGGAAAGAGAGTGTTTATGTTAGGGGGTGAGATAAAGAGATAAAGAAGGAGAGATGGAGAGAGAAGCAGAGAGGGAGGGATATAGTAACAAAGTTGGAGGGTGAAGAGAGAGAGAGAGAGAGAGAGGATGTGAGAGAGTGGAGAGAGGGGGGGAAGAAAGATGGAGTTGGAGGGGGGGAGAGAGGGAGGTAAAAAGAAAGGCATATAGAGAGAAAGGTGGAGAGAGGGAGGGACTGATAAGGAAGATGGAGATAGAGGGAGAGAGGACAACAGGAGGAAAGGAGAAGTGGGGGAGAGGGAGAGAAGGGGAAAATAGAGATATAGATGGAAGGTGAAGAGAGGGAAGAAGAGAGAGATGGATCTGGGCTAGAGAGGGAATAAGAGAGAGATGGACCCCGAGAGATTTGATCCCTATCGGTTCTTGATTGATCCGAAGTTAAGATGGATCTGGGCTAGTTGTAATACAAATATTTTTTTTTTCTTTAGTAAACTTTATGCATCTGTTTTATTGTTATGTAAACCCATGAACCCATTTTTCGATTTAAGAAACTTCATTTACCATTTTTTTATTGTTATACAAACTTAATTTGCTCTTTCAAGAAACTTCATTAATGAATTTTTGGATATTATTATATTATAATTTGCAACCATTTTCACCTTTCATAGCATAAGTTTAATGTTATAATTTCATAAATTTAATTCGTGGGAAAAAAAAGGTATGCTCCTACCAAAAACGTAAGAGAGGTGGAAACGTAAGAGAGGTGGAAGGTTCAAATATTGTTTATACAAATATAATTCTCTTAGATGTGATTTCATAGTCTTAAAGTAATTTAAACCTAATTCCTTCATTTGAATAAGAAAAAAAGTCAGTTTAAATAATTGCTACACATATCGAAGAAATTTCATCTGGAAGTTTTATTGTTGGACAAATCTAATTCTCTCCTTCAAGAAACTTCATCTATTAGGTTTGTGGATTTTATTGTTATAGCTTGCAATGGTTTTCATCTTCCAACCTCACAATTTTAGTGCTACAATCTTATAAGTTGAATTTCTAACAATGAAATGGGTATATTTATGCCAATAACATAGGTATCTTGATTTGCTCGCTACTAAAAAACCATATCCAAGTGTGAATGGTCTAAAAAATCTATTGTCTACTTTGGTGAGCCAAAAAGAATATTTAATAGAATCGTGACTATCTCCACAATGTCCAATTAAAAATCAGTCTTAACTTTCTAATGAAGACAAGAAGAGGGAACAAGTTATCCTTACGTCCTATATCTTTCCATGTTTCTATGAGAGGAAAATATTCATGTGAGAAAAATTATGATACTCTTTTGTTGTATGTATGCCCTCTTGGATCATATGTTGTTCTTGATTTCTAATAAATAAATTGAAATGCTTCTTATATTTGAAAAATAACTAATGTATTATTCATTTCTTTTGCTTGTTTGTTAGTGGGGAAGCACAAAGTACTTTCTTATATGGATTCTTTTCTAGAGTACTTATTTTTTGAAATGAACAACTCTGTTATATGTTTTTATAGTGTGAACATTGTTGGCATGGAGTACTATAATCTCTTTGTGTGCTTTATGTTTACTATTTATGCACCCTTTATTTTTATTATGGGTTGGCTCCTCTGCATGTGCGAGTGTGGACTTCTCCACTAGACCAATGTGGTTGATGTTAGGTCCCTATAATACTAGTGTATCCCCTTATTGTTGTTAGTGTAGCCCACTTATTGTTATTGCTGTACCCCTGTAGCCCCCATATTGTTATTATTGTGCCCCATAAAAGCTACTATTGTTACTGTTGTTCCCTTACATTATTATTGTAGGTTGGCTAGGATTATATTGTGACCCCATGGACTCCTATATATAGAAAGGAGGTTTTTTCATTTGTATCATTTAAGAATTTTTAATTTATATAATGTAAAGGAGGTTGCCCCCTCGAAGTGGCTTATTTGTAAGGCGTTGATCTCTCTTTTCTTCTATTTTTGGAGCTGGTTTCATAACATTTGGTATCAGATCTTTGGATTCTAGGATTTCACTGCTACAAACAGGTCATCATGGAATTTTTGCTATAACGTTTTTTCTATGAAGGCTCAAAAGCAAAAGCTTTTACCACAGGAAGCCGAAATCCTGAGGAACTTTGTGTAAAAATTTCAGATCTTGGTTTGCAATATTTTCTGAGATATGATCTGTGGAAGTTAGGGTTTTTGCAGGTTTCCGAATTTCATCTAAAAGAGGTGAACTTGGGAAAATCATCATAAATCTCTCTTTGAACATAGAATTGGAATTTTGTAAGAAGTGGGCAAAATTAAATGAATTTTATTATCCTATGTATAAATTTCAGAGATGAAGGAGGAAACTGTGACACATGACACAACGTAAAATTTTTCTCTATTGAACGAGTCCATAATTAGGTCATTGTGAGAGATTGAGCATAACTTTGTCTTGAAGCATCAAAATTAGGTCAGACATGTGGAATTCAAAAGGCGATTTAGAGGGATATTACAGGACCGAATTTCAGATATTGAAGATCCAATATCACAGAGATAATTCAATTTCAATATCAAGCTCCTATAAAGGAGGAAAAATGTGTGTATTTTTGTTTTCAAATTGCATAAGTCTTGTTTGAAAAATTAGTCTAAAGTGATTCCAAGGGCATATTGAAGCATATATATTAGTATTGGGTTCTAAAATGCCCCCTAAAAATAATTCCACACCCATTAAGTGCTCAAAAAGCTCTACAATGACGCATGAAGAGGAACAATTGCAGTATCTGATATCAAAATTACAGTATCAAGTGTAATAAATTTCGATCTTACAAAGAGCAATCAAAGATGACATAGATGGTTCAAAAGAAAAAATGGAGGCTAATTTGGACGATTTGAAGGATCAAATGAAGGCTAATATGGATGATAAAGTAGTGGAAGATCACATCGAACATGAACAACAAGTTCTCCAACTCTCAAAGGATAACCTAAATTTGGTGCAGAATCGAATGAAATAACAGGAAGATCAACATCACAGCGAAAGAAGTTCTGAATCATTCACAGAAACAAGAACTCGACAACTACCAAATCGATCAATTTCAGAGTATCCCTGCAAGTGGAATAACTTACGAGTTGAATATTCCACATGGGAGGATGAGAATTTTATACATAAGCATCCAGAAATAATCAAGCATTGAGGGCAACACTTGTTTGAAGGAGACGGGCATGTTAGGTACCTATAATACTAGTGTATCCTATTATTTTTATTTTTGTACCCCTGTAGCCCCCATATTGTTATTATTGTGCCCCATAAAAGCCACTATTGTTATTGTTGTGCCCTTACATTATTATTGTTAGGTCGACTAGGATTATATTGTGACCCCATAGACTCCTATATATAGAAAGGAGGTTTTTTCATTTGTATCATCCAAGAATTTTTCATTTATGTAATGTAAACGAGGTTGCCCCATCAAAGTGGCTTATTTGTAAGACATTGATCTCTCTTTTCTTCTATTTTTGGAGCTAGTTTCATAACAGTTGAACTCTTGTGATGGAAGGGCTTCACATTTCTTATGATGTGTAAGCTTCACATCTTTGGTTCAATACCTAAGCTCCTTAACTATATTTTTTCCCAAAGGAAAAATCGTAATTTTCATTATTAATATGGTGAAAATTCCATGTAGTAGATGTTATGAACCATATCCAAAAGTAAACCGTGTGTTGATCTACTCAACATATCAAGCTATCCATAAAAAAATATGAAAGATCATGATATATATATATATATATACACACACACACACACACACACACACACACAAAATTTTACATATGATCATATAAGTTGACAAAATAAAGTATGCAACATTATATTATCAACAAAATAAGTATGCAGAAGTATCTCAACAAAAATTTGGAACCATCTGTCATTCCAAGACACCATCTCTATTAGCATGATCAATAAATGGGCGGTGATAATATTGATAGTGCTCTGCTCCATTTTTCTGATAATCATCTCGGTTCCAAGGTCCTGTTGCATGCCCTCTTTGAATAGTTGATAAAAAAGTGTGTACCTTTCCCTATAAATATGTAGACATGAAATATTATCAAATTTTTTTGTTATTAGTAATGCATCATCCAATCAATTTCTAAGGGTGTGAGAGTGGAAATGAGATATTTGATTGAAACAATTAATAATTACTTTAGAATCACCAAAAACGTGCAGCTGCGACATCCTTGTTCTAGAGAAAAAGGGAGGGCAACCATCAAACTATAAAGTTGTGCGAAATTAATTGTGCCAGGGCCAAAACCAAACTTCATCTTAAAATAATGTGTGTTGTTTAGATAGATAATAGCTCCCCCACCACATCTCCCATGTTGAGAAGAGTCATCAAAATATGCCCAAGGCTTGGTTTGATCAATGATTTCAATGGAGATTATACGAGTAGTAACTCACTGATCATCATCAACTATAAGATCATATATGGCCAATATATTTGCACCAAATTGTTCTGGCAAGAAATTATGATTTTAAAAAAAAATTATCCTATTTCTCGCAATTCAAATGGTCCACCGTATAAGGATCATGACATTTCATCATTTTTGGACTTACCTCATGACACCAGCTCTACCACGCCTCATTCAATAACACTTCCTTCCATTTGAAGCATATATTTAATACTTGAAAGATCACGTTCCATGTCAATAAAGCTACACGACACAACGAGAATAAATGATCAATTGTTTCCTTTGCACTGTTGCATAAAGCACACCATGATGGGCCCTGAAATGATTTTTTTTTAAAGGTTGTCTCTTATAGGGAATTTTTTTGTGAGGATGTACCATATTAATAGTTTTCATTTTGGTGGGATCTTCATTTTCTAAATGATATTCCACCACAAAATCAACTCTTCAGGTTCTCTACACTAGTATAAAATGGGAAACTAGTGACTAGGTAACTAAAAAAGTTAGCCACTGTAGCTTTTCCAAGCGAAATACTACAAAAAATGAGCAATATTAAGTGGCCCAAGTAAAAATGACTAACATAAACGACTAATTTATGTTATCTTTTGCAAATTTTGACCAAATTGAGAGCAAGAACAATCATTTTTGATAGATTTGGACATTCTAGACTCATTGAAGTAGGTTTCAGGAGCCGTAGGTGAATGTAAACACAATTTTTTTCACTTTTGAGCTAATATAGAGGCCCAAGACATGGAAGCTAGACCAGGTAGATGTAGTCCAGTTGGGGTGAAATCCTTCATCAAAACACGATGTTGATGGATCAGTTGTGATGGTTTCTTATATGTGTTATTTTTGTTATTCAACATTTGTTTTTCACGCTTATTTTTCTGTTCAAGTTAACTTAAAACTCATCTAATTTACCTGTTTTGACACACATAAACACCAAGGAAACCTATGTACACCAAGCATAATATCAATAAATTAATTTTAAATTTGAAGATGAAAAAAGAACAACAGAACTAACATTCAAATTCAGATCAATTTGGTATCAGATCAAGGTTGCTAAGGTTATTTGTTTGATAGTTGCTTGAGTTTTGTGCAAGTAGGGTTTTAATGGTTGCAAATTTGTGATGACTACAAGATTGAAATTGCAGAAAGGTGAAGGGAAATTGTTGGTTCAAGTCCTGAGATTAGGACCAGAAGAAGAAGAGCCACAAGGGCACGATCTCCAACCAAAGTTCCATCCACAGCTGCACTTGAAGCACCTCAAGTTTCATTTCAAGAAGTTGTGATTGAAGAGGTACATGCACTAGAAGTTTAAATTGAATCCATAACCATCATGTTAGGTGTTGGAGAAATTGAAGGTCATTCAGAAGAGGATGATGTCAAGAAATACTTCAATGAAATAAAAAGGATGGTTACAATTAAGTTTGATGCATTTACTGTTGGGATGGCAGGAGAAGGTTCTAAGCCTCCACATGGAGAAGGAACTTCAGATGATAAGATGGATGAAGAAAAGGATTCAAAGGGTAGTGTAGGAAATCCACCTCCATATCCACCATCTTCATCATACTCATCTTCTCCATCAACATCATCTTCCACTTCCACCACCAAAACCACACATACTCACTCAAAATATCCAAAAAGGAAAAACACTATTACTCAAACTTGATGTCAAGTTTCAGCTTCCAATGTATAATGGCGAGGTAAATGCAGAGAGGTTGTATAATTGGATACGTCAATTGGAGGTGTATTGTAGAATTCAGAACCTTCATGAATATGACATAAAGATTCCATTGGCTTCTTTGAGGATGGAAGGATCTACACTTGTATGGTGGGAAGCAAGGACTCAAGAAGAGATTAAAAACTATGGTAAGATCTCTATGTCTTGGTCAAGTTTTATTGCTTCCATTAAAAGGAAATTTTATCCATTAGCTTACATGCAAAAGGGCATTGTGGACTAGAAAAACTTTAGACAATTGAAAGGGAAAAGTGTGCAAGATTATACTCATGAATTTAGGAAGAGCTCTTATTTTGGGTATTAATTTATATTCTCAAGAAACCTTGTTAAATTAATTTGGGGGTTTGCACAGTTACCTTAGGCACACTATTATCATGTTTAATCCCACAAATATAGATGAGGTTTGTGTTCAAACCACATATTTAGAAGCAAGAGGGAAACATAGCATAGATGAGAAAAGTTCTAGTGAGGGTAAAGGAAAGGGAAAGCTTATGGAAGAGGAAATAGAAATAAATCTATCAAAAGAGAGAAAAAGAAAATCACATGTAAACATTGTTTGAAGAATGGCCATGATGAATACCATTGTTGGAAACTTCATCCAGAGTTGAAGCCAAACAAACTAAAAGCCAAATAAAAGGACAAAATTGTTGCTATAATTGAACATGACTAAGGGTCAGATTCAGGAGATGAAACAAAGATTACAACCATGGGTTTGATATGTAAGAACATATCAAGCACTAGTTCTTCAATTTTGTCCAATGTCACTCAGGATGAAGATACAAGAATTGAACTTTTCCATATTACAGTCGTCTCTAAACATACCAAGATACACAAACTTTTTGATAGTGCATCACTAGCTAACTTGATTTCTGAAGACTTGGTTAAGTAGCTAGACCTTGAAACTGTTATACATCCAAGACCTTATCCTTTAGGGTTGATATGTAAGAATGCAAAATTTCAGGTTACAAGGAAGTGCATACTAAGATTCACCATCAATTCAAACTTTCTTGATGAAGTTGAACTTGATGTGGTACTGCTTGAGATATCAGGTATTGTTTTGGGAAGTCCTTATCTGTATGATAGGAACACGATATTTCATCACCATGAGAATAAGTATCACTTGTTTAAATATGGTATTGAGTACATAGTTAGAGCATATAAGAAGAAGACAATTTTGTCTCTTATACATACAGGAGAAATGAAGACGATAGTGAATGCAGGTCAGAATTTGACATTGTTAATCATCAAACATAGATATGTCTTGGATCAAACCTTTCAAAAAGAGATAAAAAAAGAGATAAGGATGTCATAGCTACATGTTGTTGGTGATTCTAAATCAATTATAGATTGGTTCAATCAGATATCTCATTTCCACTCTCACACCCTTAGCAATTTATTGGATGATACATTACTGATAACAACACAATTTGATAACATTTCATGTCTACACATCTATAGTGAAAGGAACACACTTTTTGATCAACTATTCAAAGAGGGCACGCAACAGGACCTTGGAACCGAGATGATTGTAAAAAAAAAATGGAGCAGAGCACTATCAATATTATCACCGCCCATTTATAGATCACGCTAATAGAGATGGTGCCTTGGACTGACAGATGGTTCAAAAATTTTGTTGGCACACTTATGCATACTTATTTTGTTGATAATATATTGTTGCATACTTTATTTTGTTGATAATAGATATTTTTAGACCATTTACAGTTGGATATGGGTTTTTAGTAACAAAATCATGTCAGTAAATCAAGGTACCTATGTTATTGGTAGAAATATACCCATTTCATTATTAGAAATTAAACTTATAAGGTTGTAGCACTAAAATTGTGAGGTTGGAGGATGAAAACCATTGCAAGCTATAACAATAAAATCCCAAAACCTAATAAATGAAGTTTCTTGAAGGAGAGAATTAGAGTTGTCCAAAAGTAAAACTTCTAGATGAAGTTTCTTCGATACATGTAGAAATTATTTATACTTACTTTTTTTCTTATTCAAATGAAGGAATTAGGTTGAAATTACTTTAAGGCTATAAAATCACATCTAAGATAATTATATTTGTATAAAAAATATTCGAACCTTCTGCCTCACTTACATTTTTGGTAGGAACATACCTTTTTTATCCCACGAATTAAATTTTTGAAATTGTAACATTAAACTTATGCTATGAAAGATGAAAACAGTTGCAAAATATAATATAATAATACAATAATATCCCAAAATCCATTAATGAAGTTTCTTGAAAGAGAAAATTATGTTTTTATAACAATAAAAAAATGGTAAATGAAGATTCTCAAGGAGAAAAATGGGTTTATGGGTTTACATAACAATAAAACAAATGCATAAATTTTCCCAAAGGAAAAAAAAATATTTGTATTACAACCAACCCAAATTCATCTTAACTCTGAATCTATCAATTACAGAGAGGGATCGAATCTCTAGAGGCGCAAATGTATGTTTTGAGTGAAAAACTTGAGGAAAGGTTTGCACCTTGAGATATTTGATACCTCTCGGCTAGGATGGATCTAGGTTGGTTTCAGTCATGTGTGGCCAAGGAAAATCTATAATAAATATGATTCATTTTATCAATAATATGTAAATATATCTAATATTAATATAATCATTTTAAATATGTTAAATATGTCTAATATTAACCTGGACATTTTAATTTTTAATCTTAAATTTGGTTAGTTACCTCAGTTTGTTGAGATGATAAATATTCTTAATAAATTTAATGATGAAATACAAATTTTGAATGCAAAGTGACAATAATAGTGTTGAATGATAGAAAATGTGAATAATAAGAATGTAGCCAATTACAAATAGTCTTCATTGTGATCAATTTCAAACTTTTTTCTCCTACCATTCTTATTGTTACCCTTTTTAGTTTTGTCATATTTTCATATCGATTATATGAAAAATACAATTGAAATCGTAAACCATTTAAATATTTAGCTCGAGTTGTTGTATTAAACGTCATACCTTGACTCTCTTGCTCTCCAATATTAATAGGTTGAATTAGTATAAGACAAAAACAAATGTACATTGTCAGTACTTTTTTGTGCTTACACTAAAATCAATTCACATTCTCAATCCAATCACTTTAAAATTAATGTACCATCATACATCCAATTACATCAAATCAGAAATCAACATTTACATTGAAATCAATGCATCTAATGCAATTAATCAAATAAGATTAGAAAATAGCTTCTACACTCAAACCAATGCAGCTAATGCAAGCAATGAAATAGGATTAGAAATCAACATCTACGCTCAAATCAATGCATCTAGTGCAAGTAATAAAATAGGATTAGAAACCAACATCTATATTGAAATCAATGCATTTAGCGCAAGGAATCAAATAGGATTAGAAATCAACATCTACACCGAAATCAATGCAATTTAGTGCAAGCAATCAAATAGTATTAGAAGTCATCTACATTGAAATTAGTGCATCTAGTGTAAGCAATCAAATATAATTGGAAATTAACATCTACATTGAAATTAATGCATCTAGTGCAAGAAATCAAATGGGATTAGAAATCACCATCTACATTGAAATCATTGCATTTAGTGCAAGCAATCAAATAGGATTAGAAATCACCATCTACACTGAAATCAATGCATTTAGTGCAAGCAATCAAATAGGATTAGAAATCATATATATTGAAATCAATGCATCTAGTGCAAGCAATCAAATATCATTAGAAATCAATATCTAAAGTAAAATCAATGCATCTAGTGCAAAAAATCAAATGGGATTAGAAATCACCATCTGCATTGAAATTAATGCATCTAGTGCAAGAAATCTTTTTTCTCTCTCCCCCCTCCATCTATATATGTATCTCCCTCCATCTCTCATTTGTCTCTCTATATCATCCCCCCAAACACACATGCTCTCTCACTCCATATTTATTAATCTCTCTTTCCCTCACTCATTCTCTCCATCTCTCTCTTCTTCCTTCTCTTCACCTTCCATCTATATATCTATATTCCCCTTCTATCCCTCTCCCCAATTCTATCTCTCTTTCCTCTTGTTTTCCTCACTCCCTGTATCTCCATCTTCCTTATCACTCCCTCCCTCTCTCCACCTTTCTCTCTATATGCCTTTCTTTTTACCTCCCTCTATCTCCCCCTCCAAATCCATATTTCTTTCCCTCCCTCTCTCCACTCTCTCACATCATCTCTCTTCCTTGCTCTCTGACCTCTCTCTCTCTCTCTCTCTCTCTCTCTCTTCACCCTCCAACTTTGTTACTATATACCTCCTTCTCTCCTTCTCTCTCCATCTCTCCTTTATCTCTTTATCTCACCCCTAACATACACACTCTCTTTTCATCTTTCCTTTGTCACTCCCTCTCTCACTCCACTTATCACTGTCTATGTCTTTATTCTTCCCTCCCTCTCTCCCCCTCTAACTCCATATCTCTATCCATCCCTCTCTCCTCCTCTCTATCAAGTCCTCTCTCTCGTCCTTTCTCTCTCTCCCTTTCTCTCCTACCTCCTTTTCTCTTCCCTCTCTCTCTCTCTCTCTCTCTCTCTCTCCCTTCCCTCCAATCCTCTATCTTCCCCCATCACTCTACTCCTCTCTCTCAACCTTCCTCTCTCCCCATTTCTCTCCTAATTCCCTCTCTCTCTCTCTCTCTCTATTTTCCCTCCAATCTTCTCTCTCTTCCCCCATATCTCTCTCTCTCTCTCTATGTTACTATATTCCCTCTCTCATTCTCTCTCCTCCCCCCTTCTCTCCATATCTCCTTCTTTGTCTGTTTATCTCACCCTTAAACATACACACTCTCTCTACATCTCTCCCTTGTCACTCCCTCCCTCTCTCCACTTCTCACTCTATGTCTTTATTCTTCCCTCCCTCTCCCCCCCTCGAACTCCATCTCTCTATCCTTCCATCTCTCCTCCTCTCTCCTCCTTCCTCTAACCCTTTCTCTCCTACCTCCCTTTCTCTTCCCCCATATCTCTCCCTCTCTCTTCCCCCCATCTCTCTCTCTCTCTCTCTCTCTCTCTCTCTCTCTCTCTCTCTCTCCCCCTTTGCCCTCAAATCCTCTCAATATCTAGTGCAAGAAATAAAATAGGATTAGAAATCACCATCTATAGTGAAATAATTGTATTTAGTGAAAGCAATCAAACAAGATTAGAATTCACCATCTACACTGAAATCAATGCATTTAGTGTAAGCAATCAAATAGGATTAGAAATCATATATATTGAAATCAATGCATTTAGTGAAAGCAATAAAATATCATTAGAAATCAATTTCTAAAGTAAAATCAATGCATCTAGTTCAAGAAATCAAATAGGATTAGAAATCACCATCTACAATAAAATTAATGTATCTAGTGTAAGAAATATTTTTTTCTCGCTCCCCCCTCCATCTATATATGTATCTCCCTCCATATCTGATTTGTCTCTCTATCTCAGTGCCCAAAACACACACGCTCTCTCACTCCAAATCTATCAATCTCTTTGTCCCTCACTCACTCTCTCCATATCTCTCTTCTTCCCTCTCTTCACTTTGAATCTATATCCCTATCTTCCCCTTCTCCCTATCCCCAATTCTATCTCTCTTTCCTCCTGTTTTCCTCTCTCCCTCTATCTACATATTCCTTATCACTACCTACCTCTCTCTACCTTTCTCTATATATGCCTTTCTTATTACCTCCCTCTCTCTCCCCCTCCAACTCCATCTTTCTTTCCCTCCCTCTCTCCACTCTCTCACATCCTCTCTCTTCCTTCCTCTCCCACCTCTCTCTCTCTCCCTCTCTCTCTTCACTCTCCAAATTTGTTACTATATTCCTCCCTCTCTCCTTCTCTCTCCATCTCTCCTTATTTATCTCTTTATCTCAACCCCTAACATACACACACTCTATCCATCTTTCCCTTGTCACTCCCTCTCTCTCTCTCCACTTCTCACTGTCTATGTCTTTCTTCTTCCCTCCCTCTCTCCTCCTCCAACTCCATCTATTTATCCATCCCTCTCTCATCCTCTCGCCCTCCCTCTCTCCTCCTCTCTCTCAAGTCCTCTCTCTTTTCTTTTCTCTCTCTCCCTTTCTCTCCTACCTCCTTCTCTCTTCCCTCGTCACTCTCTCTCTCTCTCTCTCTCTCTCTCTCTCTCTCTCTATCTTCCTGCCCTCCAATCCTCTCTCTTCCCCCATCACTATCCTCCTCTCTCTCAACCTTCCTCTCTCTTCCCCCATCACTCTCCTCCTCTCCTCAACCTTCCTCTCTCCCCCTTCCTCTCCTAATTCCCTCTCTCTCTCTCTCTCTCTCTCTCTCTCTCTCTATGTTACTATATCTCCTCTATCCTTCTCTCTCCTCCCCACTTCTCTCCATCTCTATTTCTTTATATGATTCAAGATGTTGATGGAAGCAAGTAAAGTTTTGTGGAGATGTAAATTTGTAAACAAGGATAAATTCTAGTCTCTCATATATATTTTCCATGTTTGATTGAAAAGAAAGTTCTATGGTTAATGTTCCTTTGTATGCAACTACATGTAGAAAATTCCCACCAACTTCTAGACTTGCTCCATTGGTCTATAAAATATTGTAATTGAACTAGATACGATCTTTACTAAGAAATCATAGAAAAAATTTCCAAATGCTATGCCTGAGCAATACCAGTTCTCTTCCATTTATTGATGTATAAGACATGAATGCCAATAGATAATTAAAATCCTACTAAATTAAATGCATGAGAACTTGTGCTCCTATTCTTATGTGTTCAGTTACTATTACAATCTCTCTCTGAAGAAAATCATTTAACTCTTAATTTTTTCTTGTCCTTGGTGACATCAAGTATGGAATGTGCCTTTTATTTATCTCTAATTACAATTCTTAGACTGGGCCTGAAGTTGTTTGTCTCCAATTATATGATTAAATAAGCTAATGGAAGTGATGGGGCAACATTAAGGTAAATAAATTTATCAATTAAAAAGCATCTGGTAGTTGTGAAGGAAGTAACATCTTCTCTTCGATTTTAAATTTAAGTGTTACATTAATGTAGACATGCATTTGTATGTACTTCTAAAAGAGATGACCACATTGAATTCAATTTTACAATTTCTTGTATTCTTTAGTGTCAATTTATTCCAAAAAGTCTCAAACCGTTTTCTTGAATTTTATGAATTGTGGACTAATAAGATTGTGGTCTCATATAACGATGCGGTAATAATAGCCGCAACCACAAATATACGTAATAGGGGATTTTTTGTCCTTTTAATTATTTCAATATGCATGTAATATTGATTTGTAGCTTGTGCAAATGATGTGGCATAATTTAGTAAAGAGTAGATTTAGTTCTAGAATATAGGGCATGGTAACCTATTTAAGATATATTTTTTTGTTTAAGACAATCTATTATACAAGGCTATCCTATTAGTGTATCTTTTTTAATTCATTTCATTTTATTCTAGACTTAACTTTGACATTTTCTAAGAGTTTTGTTTGCACTCCCACATTGTATAACTAATATACAACTTGGGATTTTTAGCATGTAACTTAGTTGGAAAGATTGTTCCTAAGATTTCCTTGAAGGTTGAATATAAAGTTTACTAAGGTGTTATTTTCTATGGCGACATTTTATTTTCTTGTTTATAGATGTCATCTAACCACATGGTGAAGATTATTGCCCAAGTGAAGAAAAGTTGTTCGAGTTTCTTGCTTTTATGAGGAAAAATGACATTGACAATATCATTGATGTTGAGGTATGTATCGTATAAATCCTTTATAGTCGACCTTATTTTATATTCCAGTGTTCATAGTCTTTCATGTCTTATACTCTGTATTGTATATTCTTTCTTTTTCAGAAAATGAACTCAGTATTGATGGTAAGAAGCAGGAATTGAAGAAAGAGGAGAGAAATAACATCGGAGCGGAAAAATGTGAATTAAAGAGAGAAGAAAATTGGTCTAGTGGTACTCGTAGATCCAATATCCCGCATAAGGCGAACACATAGAGACTGATGGTCAAGTTTTCAAAGTTGGTGAATTCACCTGCAATGCCTTGACAACACAATGATAATGTTTCGAAGTACTGATGAAACAATATTTAATGTGTAAATTGTACTCTAACAAATTTTAAGTTGGAAAATCATATTGTAAGACTTGACAATTTATATAATATTATTTATGTGGTTTAAATTATTTATAGTTGCACTTGAAATTATTTAGTATTGTAATTGACATATGTAACTTTTTGTTTTCATATTAGATAAACATGTACATTGTATGACATATTTTTAAAAATTTAGTTGCAAAATCATACTAATTAGTTTATGTTAATTAATAATGAACACTTTAAATCAATCTAAAACTATTAAATTAGTAGTTTATGTTGATTAATGATGAACACAAATAAAATGAATATATGAATAAATTAGTTGCTTATAATGACTGTTAATTAAAGTAAATGAAATGAATATAAATTACTAAAGTAGTCATTTATATAATGAATATGAAACTACCAAAAAAATATAAATGACTACTACAAATGATAAATTTGTGATAACAAATGACGACTAACTTTCACATACATACGACTAATAGTAAGTAATTTACAGTATCTTATAATACAAACAAAATTTAGTCATATTTCTTCGGTCGTTAATTGGTTTCAAACGATGACTAAAATTTTCATATATATGACTATTAGTAGCTAAAATTTGTGATTACAAATGAAAATTAAATTTTGCATATATACGACTATTAGTATCTAATTTACAGTATCTTATAACACGACCAAAATTTAGTCATATTTCTTTGGTCATTAATTCGTTTCAAACAATGACTAAAATTTGCATATATATATATATATATATATATATATATATATATATAATTTACAATATATTATAACACGACCAACATTTTTGTCATATTATTTGGTCATTAATTGGTTTTATCAAGTGATCATTTAGTAATTTATTTAGTCATATATTTGGTCATTAATTGTGACAATTAATGACTAAATTAATGACCAAATTTATGACTAAATATACTACTAGAAAATAAATTTGGGACAACCAATTAATGACTAAGATAAAAACGACTAAAATTTGGTTGCGTTATAAGATACTGTAAATTAGCTACTATTGGTCACTTACCAAAAACTAGTCATTTATATGAAAATTTTAGTCATTTTTTTAGTAAATAATTAGTCATTTTTTACTTTTTTTTCCTGCTGCGCAGCATGAACTAGCAACTGACGCAGCCTCTCAAGTTTCTGGAGTAGGGTCTTCGCCCCATGGCCTCCCGAAGCTTGATTTGGGGTCGCCTCTCCCACCGCCAATGCCTCCCAATGAACAGTGCTCTGTCTAATAAATCTATAGTAGATTTTGCATCTCTGATAAACTCATTGGGACCTCAACGAACAAGACCGGCCATTACCAAGTTTTTCAAAAAAGTAGATTCCATTCCCGAGATCTCTCTGCCTCCTTCTGTGCCGAGGAAAGCTGTGATTTCACTAGCTGAAAAAGGAATGGTTGGAAAATTTACAGGATTTTCCCATTTCTGCCTTCCCCCAAAATAGTGTAGAAATGGGTGGAAAGGAACTGGGCTCAGTTTACCCAAGGGAAAATCTCTATCTGCTTCTACGGCAGGGGTTATTATACCTTTCACTTTGAATACAAGAGTGATCAGGATCTCATTTTCCACAGTGGACCTTACTTTATGGACACTAGAGGATTATATCTAAATCGTTGGACTCCTAACTTTGATCCCGAATTGGAAATCCCCAATGTAGTCCCAGTCTGGGTAATATTGCCACATCTCCCGCTACACTGTTAGGGAGATGACTCGGTGCGTCCAATAGGAAATGCAGTCGAAAAATACATAGACAGGAGTGAACCCAAAGACAACATGCTGGCCTATGCTAATATCTACATTGAGGTGGATTTAGGAAAGGGTCTCCCAAAAGCCGTCAAACTCAAGGTGGACAACTGGACACATATACTGCAGTTGGACTATGAGAAAAGTCCATTCAAATGCAAGGTACTTCTAAATACAGTCATTTTGCAAGTAGATGTAGTAAGAGAGAAGAGTCTGAAAAAAATGTTGAAGAAAACCCAAATCTGAAATGGGAACAAGTAAAAAAAAAAGAAGACGGCCTCAAAACCTCATACGACCCCTCACCCTCCTCCTCCACCTGGACCCCCTTCCTCATCCTCCAACCCCTCCTCTCAACCCTCTGCCTCCCTCCCCAAATCCTTCTTAGGGGTTAATCCCTTCGACATCCTATCCAAGGCCCTCATCCCATCCGAGCCCCTGATCTCCACCTCATCCCCAACCCCCAACCCTCCAACCTCTACCTCCCCTTCCTCCCTTGGATCACCCCTCCCACAAGGCCCGTCCTCTCAACAGGAGGATCCTCTCCTCCCCCCCCCCCCAACTCTCTTCCCCAAATATTGGATCGAGTCCTCACCCAGAACCAAACAATGAAACTCCTCAAAACATTGAAAACACTAAGAAAATTGGATGGCAATCAAATAAGGAAATCAGGGATGAGGTAGCAGTAAAATATATCTCTTTGGGAACACAGCAGGGCCTTGAAAGTTTCCTTAAAAAAGGGCCAAAGAATAAGGAGAAAGTTTAGAAGGCACAAAAAGGGAAGTTTCCCTCAGCCACCAACAATAGTAAATAATGATAGCTGTCTCTTGGAATTTTAGAGGGTTGGGTCACCCCTCCAAAGTTAATTACTTAAAATACCTCATCAAAACTAAAAAACCAGACATCCTCTTAATCCGTCAAGAAGTGGACACAATAATATCAAAATAAAAAATCTATGAAGGGCAAGCAATATTGAGAAATGGAGCATCTGGAGGAATATGCACCATATGGAAAAAAGGGCAATGGCACTTGAAAAACCTCACAAAAAAAGACCATTGGATAAACACAAAACTAGAAAATGTAGGAAATGGTGGAAAAATCAGCATATATAACATATATTCTCCCAATCATTACAGGGACAAAGAGACTTGATGGAAAACCTTAAGAGATAGCATAATGGAGGAATTTGAAGAAAACCTCATTGTAGGAGGAGATCTAAATCTCATCCTCAAAGCAGAAGAAAAAAGAGGAGGGAATTTTCTGCCTGATCCAAATAGAGATACTCTAGAAGAGATAATGGAACAGTGAAATCTCCTTGACTTCCCTCGAAAAAATGGAAAATACACTTGGGACAATAGAAGAATAGGAAAAACAAATATCAAAGAAATATTGGATCAAATCCTCATTAGAGATAAAATGTTGGCAAACTATAGCAAAGCATCCTCTAGAATCATTCCCTTAGCAGCTTCAGATCATAAACCGGTTCTAACAGAACTTGGCATGGTTCAAAATTATGGCCCTCTACCTTTTAGATATAACCATCTTTGGGGAAGTAATGAAGAAGCCAAACAAGAGGTAGAAAACGTGTGGAGGAAAAACATTAGTGGATCACCAACTTTCATATGGGAAACAAGGATAAAAGAAACAAAACGGCGAAAGATTGGCCTAAAAGCGACTACGAGACGAAAAAAGAGAAAAGAGATTCTAAAAAATGAATTAATAAAAATTCAAGAGGAACTCCAAGAAATGACAACACTATTGAAAATACAAGCAAAGGAAAAAGAAGTGCAATGTAAAATCTATAGAAATAACCAGCAGGAAGAGGAGACTTGGAGGCTGAAATCTAGATAGCTCTCGATGCAAGTTGGAGACAATAATACTTCCTTTTTCCATAATTTTGCTAAAACAAGGATGATAAGGACCAACATAGAAAAAATTATAGGAGAAGATGGACAAGAAGTAAAAGGGCAAGAAGAAATTAAAAAGGAGGTATTTAATCACTTAAAATCCCTCCTAAATTTGCAGTGGATAGTCAAGAAAATCTTGAAGAATTTTTGAAGCACATTCCAAGGATAATTGATGCAGAAACAAACAACTACCTCAATAAAGAAGTCACAGAAGAAGAAGTTAAGGCAATTGTTTGGGATTTGCAGCTCGACAAGGCTCTGGGCCTAGATGGTTTCCCCATTGCCTTCTACCGTACCTTCTAGCATTTCATCAAAAAATATATGCTAAAAATAATAAGATATGTAATGAGGAAAAGAAAAATTGGGGGATTTACTAATTCTACTTTCTTGAATCTTATCCCCAAAGACCCCCGCCCTTCTTCCCTTAACCGATTTCGGCCAATTTCTCTCTGTAAGGCCTCTTACAAGATCATTTCAAAAATTATTGCTGGAAGGCTCAAACCTCTGCTCCCCTCCATTGTTTCAGAAAACCAAGGTAGTTTTGTTCCCAATCGGCAGATTGTTGACAACATTATCCTTGTGCAAGAAGCTCTTCACACTAGCCTCACTAAAAGTGAAAAAGGGTTCATCCTTAAAATGGATATGGAAAACGACTTTGACAGAGTAAACCTCTCTTTCCTTACAACTGTCCTTAAAAGATTTGGTTTCTCTGAAGAATTTGTCAAAGTAATTCAAGCCTGCACAACCGGCCCTTGGATAGCCCCCCTTGTAAATGGCAGACCCTGCAATTTTTTTCAAAGCTCAAGAGGACTTAGGTAGGGCTGGCAATTGTCCCCATTTCTTTATATTCTCATGGCAGATTCTCTAAGTCAGAAACTAGAGCACAATAGAAGAAACTCCACCTTAATTGGCCTTTCCATCAGTAGTGGAACTAAAAGAATAAATCACTCCTTGTTCGTTGATGATACTCTTCTTTTGGGTGGAGCCTCATACATTGTTGCAAGAAAATTCAAAAACATTCTTAACAATTTCATGGAGGTCTTTGGTAGTTTGGTTAGTAACGAAAAAAGCTGCATATACAGATGGAACACTTCCATAAGAACTCTACAACAGATCTCTCAAATTCTGAACATTCTATTTCAAAATAATTGGGATCATTTCCAATATCTTGGGTTGCCCATAATCAAGAAAAATATGAAGACTGAAATTTGGTGCAAATATGCCGAGAAAATGAAAGCGAAAATACATGCATGGGGCATGATTTGGCTTAATCAAGATAAGAGAATCATTCTCATAAAATCCGTCTTGGTAGCTCTGCCATTATATCAATTTTCTCTCATTGCAACTCTTGCAAGTATTCACAAAAAATAGAAATAATAATCAAAAGCTTTCTCTGGCAAGGTGGGAAAGGAGAAAGGAAAAAATTCAGTCTAATAAATAGGAAACAAGTGACAGCGCCATACAAAAATGGAGGACTCTCCATAAAAATTCCACGGATAATGAATATGGCTTTGAGAAGAAAGATTTCTTGGAGATTCTTATCAAGGGAAAAATTATGGTGGAAGGCAGCACTTGAGGAAAAATACCTCAACGCAACAAGAACTTCAATTCTGGAAAAAAGTCCTCCGACTAGACCATGCACTCAGATTTGGAAAGAAATCTCTGGAGCAACCCAATTAATCAAGGAACACATCTCGATGAGGCAAGGAAACAAGAAACAAATAATTATATGTAAGGACATCATTAGGGGACATCCACCCATAGACAACAATCCATACATTAGAGAGCTAAAAATATGGATGACAAGGGAAGGATACCAAAAGTTGGAAGACATTGTAGACTCGGAGCTGAATGAAGAATGGAAGCAATGGCCCAAGCCCAACCTGCCTAGCGACCTTACAACTCAATGGAATCTTATGACTTCTCTCCTTGCTGGTGTAGCCCCGATAGACAAAAACTCTAAAGATGCCCACTACTGGATTCCAACGAGAGGAGAATATTCAGTGAGGACTAGATATCAAAAAATTCAAGAGGAACAGAGGCAACATGAGTGACAATATTGGAGATTAGCTTGGGAGGTCGAATCCCTACCCAAAATATAAAAAAAAAAATTGTGGACTCTACTACACAAAAAATCATTAAAAACAGAGAATCTAAAAAAGAGAGGAATTTGTGGACCCTCACAATGTCCCCTCTGCAAGAAGGCAGAGGAAACAATTCAACACATTTTCTTGGATTGCTCCTTTTCAAGAAGTTGTTGGGAGGAAATGGTGGTGCCCATTGAAGTAAATATGAATTTCAATCTTCCTATAAATTGGTTTGTCAACAAATAGAAAAGCATTTACCCTCACTCCTTCAAGAATAAATTAACAATGCAACAATTCTGGAACAACCTGCCATCTTTCCTCTGCTGGAAAATATGGATAGCTAAAACTGGGGAAATATTCAAAAACAAAGTCCCTACAGTCAATACAACAATATCAAAGGCATGGGGGATGATGATAGAATTCCTCTTGGCAAAAGGGCTCCAAGGAGTAAATATGGCCCATCTTCAAGAGGATGAAAGAAGCTGGTTCAACTTCGTTGTCAACAAGATTAACCAGGGTCTCCCACAAAAAAATATAAAGGTGCAACAAAATTGGAAAATACGAAAGACAAAATCTAAGTTTCAATCTTGGGTATCCTCCCTCAACAATGCCCGCCTCTTATTTGATGGGGCTTAAAAGAAAAACCCAGGAAAAGCTAGTTTTGGAGGACCCATAATTCTTCAAGACAAAACAATTCAGATATCATACAATTGGCGGTTGGGACAAAGGACAAACATTAAAGTAGAGGCTTATGGACTATTATTAGGCTTCAAAATACTAAAGGAAAAAAAAATGATATCATTGTCTTTGAAGATTCCTCCCTCATAATCCACGCAATAATCATCAAGTCTCTTCCTAAAAATGCAGGTCACAATAAAGTCTTAAGTAGAGCTCAAAAGCTAGCAAAGCACATAGGCAAGATTGATTATTTCCACATCCTGAGAAAGAAAAACAAGCATGCATATTTACAAGAAAATGAAGGAGTTCATAGAAATATTGGACAAGCCAAAATTGGGGATAATATATGCCAAATTCCCATCCCATGAATCTCATTATATTCTCTCTAATGACAAAGTATAACCATCTCATCACAGGAAAGAATATCAAGAGATCTTTCAAGATCATAATTGATTTCTCATCTTAGAAAATGTCCAAAAAGCCAATCAAGCACGATCTCTACAAGATTCCTCAAATCTCTGTGCTAAGTACTCTCTTCTCCCAAAGTGCACAGCCTCTTGTGACTTCTTTGAATTTTGATCTAGCTCTGCTAGGCTATAAAAATTTCAGTCTAGTTTGGGCTTCCATAGACTCTGATAAGCCTTGGAATCACCATACGCAACGCTCTTCCACTAATGATTCCTACTGTCATTTTGTCCTATGTATTCCTTACCTGAGGTGGTGGATATCTTCATATTATTACATCACCCTCCTGCGCTCTATGCTACCCCATCCCATCTCTCACTCCTCCCTCCATTCCCGTAATCCATCACCTCATTGCTTCCTGCCTCATCTCGTCTTCTCTTTCCCATTCCCACTGATTCAGATTTTATTCATAAAAAATGCAGAAGCGCATCATAAAAAAAGCAGAGATCCCTACTCACAAAACTTGGAAAAGTGGGAAGCAACACTTAGAATAATAGAAACAACAAGCATTGAGGAAATCAACTCAAGTGAATTAAATTCTCTACAACAATTGGGCAACATCCATGCTCTTTCTACAAATCACATCGAGTTGTGATCGAAATCTTAAGGAACCAAATCCAGCAAGATAAGGAATGATCCAAAATAGAGATGGCTTACATTCAATCTCAATGGAAAACTTGTAGCGATGATATGAGGACAGTAAAAAATTGTTGCAACCACTTGGAAGAATCCCTCAAATTCATAAAATAAGCACTCAGCAAGAAATCATAGCAAGGCTCCACTTCTTAGGACCAAGGAAGTAGATATGGTGGTAGTGAAAACACTGTGAATAAATGACTCTCTAAAACCTATGAACCTCCATGTTTTTGCTTAAAAATGCACCAACCTATCTAGTTTTACAATGAAAGTGAAATGTATTTTGTTATTAGATCAATTTGTTAAGCAATACAGTACAAATGTAATAGTTACTATCTCCAAGAGAAGGAAAAAAAATAGCAGCTCAAGAAGAAAATATGATGTAATGATCCCCAAGCAGATTTCACTCTACATCAAAATTGGGGAAAATTTTTATTGAGGAACTTCTTCTCCTCACCCTTTTTAGAGAATACAATATAACTAAATTTGTTCGAAAAAAAATTAGTTATTTTGTACTGGTGCGGCCCTTGGTTGCGCCACATGTTAGCCTCTAGTTGGGCCGTCCCTAACCATAAAATAAAATAAAAATTGAATTCAACCTTAGGAGCCAAAATATAAAAAAAACTCACCTTCAAACCAAACTGGCGAATCCTGCAGTGACACTTGTCATAGTGTCATTGGGTGAAACTAAAGAATATTCCCATAATATTTTTAAATTTGCTAACTGGGCTGCTATGTCACCAACCTGTCACTTTTGCAATTTTTTTAACTGTTTAGGAAAACAAACAACAGGCTCTATCCTCTTCATCCAAACTCCATTTTCAATGAAACGAATTGCACTGAATTCCTCGTGACGAGCTCTTCGATTTCATTCAGTTTTAAAATAAATTTTGAGCAATTTCATTTTTTAGATTTTACACTGAGCACCTGATCATCATTGGTAGTAAAGGCCACAAAGGAAGGACATGCAACAAAATTTAGATAAACACACCACTGGATCTCAAGCATGTGAGAAAGAGGATAGAGGCACATCAAGGAAACAAGATTTGACCAAGTATCCCCTCAAAGCTAGGTTTCCACACTTAAAAGTCAGAATGACTAACGATCACTTAGACATTGCTCACAATACACAATCATTCCATATTAACACCTCATTAGTGAAATTTTAGTGTTGGTAAAGAAACAATTATTACTTTTGCTCTTGCTTGAATTTCCAACCTTGGATTTGGAAAACCTACAGAGTTTCATTTAAACCATAAACCAAAATTTGAAAATAACCTTTGTTTTTTTCCTTTTAAATTTGGTTTTCTCCTGTGAAAGGTTAGATTCAATCATGGTGGGATTAGTATGCAGTAAGTAGGCTGTCCAAGCTCAAATAAAATTAGCATTTTTCAAATCAAGTCAATCCTTTTTACTATAGATTGTTAGGATGATGAGTAAATAATCAAATATCTGAATCCAATGCATGTTAATGCACACTTAGTATATCTTATATATATTGAGAGGTAAATTTTTTTTTTATAGCTATAATTGTAAGAGGCTCAATCCATTTGCGAAGACTCTTCTGACTTCTAGAAACTCTTAGTTTTTATTTTCAAATCAATCTAGTTACCTTGGGGCTGTAATTTTGAGAATGACTTTTAACAAATATTTTCAATCCACAGTACTTAATCTAACCGTTTTCTTAACCTGATACATTATTTTATATTTGAATTTAGTGAGGCATATTTTGTCTCAATACTTCCATAAATACTGCAGGATCAATCGTTTTTTATTGTACAAGGAATAATCTTGGATGATGTGTGTTCGATTTTGATTTTTTGGAAGTCAAATGTGTTCAGATGTTTAAATGTTAGATATTTTTACATATTTCATTGAAATTTCTTAGGAAGCACTTGCAATGAGTCAAGTATTTCTCTATTATTGGGACAATCCCATCTTATTCTATCTATGGTTATTAAAAAAATAAAATTAGAACTATCATAAGAACTCTTTTATTCAAATAATAAAGGTGAAAATTAAATTTGGTTGAATTTCCTCCAAGAAAAATGTCATTGCTAATCCGCAGTGGAAACCCTAGTCAGGTTTCCAAAAAATACTTCATTTAAGTTTAGTGAGACTCTATGCATCTACTTGTTTGCAAAATAGGGAATATCACTCAAGAGGAGCACCCTCCATCTTATATAAATAACATTTGTCCTCTACCTTATATAAATAGAATATATCCTCAGAAGTTATATATAAGTCAACACTAATATAATGACCAAAACATTCAGCTCTATATTAACATCTATCCTTAAAATATATGTGTAATTCAGTCCCAATATAATAATCAAGTCGGTTAGATCCAAAATAGTGAAAAATAGGTCCCCCCCAATGGTTTAGAAATCTCTTACACAAATGAAAATAACAAGGGGCATCTTATGGCACTAAGGAAGGCGGTTTCTTTTGTTTATGAATGGAGTGTTTTATGAAATAAGGTTAGGATTGTAAAAAATTTCCACACGTACAAGTATAACAATGGCCTTATCAACTTATTCATTGAAAATATCAACAACCCATGTAATACACTATGATTAGTTTTATCCTCTGAGACCCAAACAAGGAAGTATCCTTTTAAACCTTGTACATGTGTTATACTCATTTCATACTTGACTTCATCAAAACACACAACAACTCGTTGAAACTAAATTATAATCCTCACAAAAGTCTCTGAGATGCATTTATGCATAAACTTTCTTGGTATATTATATGCCTCCCTTGTCTCTTGAAGTGAATCTTGTGGGTTAAAATTGGGAGACTAGTTTGAATTATCAAGGGTTGAATGCAACACTGAAAATGGGCCTAACTTTTCCTAGTAACTAGTAACTGATCTATCTTCTTTCCTATTAAGTTTGCCATCATTTACAACTCTTTAAAATATACTTTATAAACATTTTGTTATAAACCAAAAAATAACTTTGATGCAACATATGCACATATTGTTTGTCCCCTGAAACTTTGACCATTGAAACAAAACTAAAGTTCATGAAACTACAACTTACATCTCTAAAAAAAGATTATTGCTAAAATCCATTGTGAATGTGTCTAGAAACCATCACTACCAAATGATCATGAGGGATTAAGGAGAAGTCCAAATTGACCCCAAATGTGCTTATCAACAATAATCAAAGGAAATACTTGAATTTACCAAGGATAACTTCAGTGATAACACAAAAATACTGTTATTTGTTGTGAGGAGGGACCGCATTTTCTAAAAAAGTAAGTGCTAAAAATAGTGCAATCGAGAATCACTAAAAATATGCTTGTAAACCCAATGCATTGGAAAAAATGCTAAAAGGATAATGTTGGGAGCTTGCGTGGATTTTATCGCAAAACATGGCATAAGATGTATTCTCCTCTCTTAAACATTGATCTTTGAATACTCACCAAAACACATATATTACACCTTTAGATTAAGGTAGGTTAATATTTGAATACTCACCAAAGAACATTTACTGGTCATTTAGGAATGGTTATGTCTCTTGATTTCCATTAAAACAATGATCTTCTCTACCCTTGTGATGGAGAAAATTAACTGTGTTATTGTAGTGTTAATCAAGGAATTTTCACAAGAAATTTTAAGGTGGAAAATGTATAAAGTATACGTTTTCTAGCTATGTAATTAATTGTGATGAATGCACTATGCTAGATAAGATATTGTACACATTAAATTCTGAAATACTTATTTTTTATTTAACTTACTTCATAGGGTAGTATGATTCAAGCACGATTTCAAACAGGAGTTGGCACACTTCTTGCAGCCATTGCAGAAAACGTTGTATAAATTTTATAATTTAAGAATAAGAACAATTTGCATTCTTTACAAGTATGTTTTGCACTATCTTTCATTCAAATTAAGTCTTTTTTTATCCACACTAAAATTCTAAGCAATATTGGACGAAGATTATAAGTTTGTTGATTCTCTTAGTTTTACTGAAATTGGTTTACTTAGGGTATTTGCAGTTTCCACATGTGATGCACCCATCTTCTATTTTTTTTTAAATATTTTGTGGAAATATCTTTAGTAGTTGTAAACATTTATCTAATTTTGGATAAATAAAGGCTTGGAAATGATTAGTATTTTTAATATATTTTTTATTTCAGAGGAATACAAAGCCTATGCACTCAGTTGGTTGGGATACAAGTGGAGAATATTTCGTTGTTGTAAGTGAGGATTTTTTTAGGGTATGGTATTTTTATTCTAGAAAAGAAGGTGAATGTGTACATGAACTGAGTTGTAGTGGAAATAAATTCCATTTATGTGTCTTCCATACAAGCTATCCAAAATTTTTATTAATTCGATGTTATGAAGTTAGTCACATTCATTATTTGACTTTGAAACTATTACATATTTAATATCGTTTTTTTTCCCATGTAAGAGTTGTTTACTTTTGGTAATTGTATGCTATCACGCTAGTCACATTCGGTATTTGACTTCGAAACTATTACTTATGTAATATGGACTTTTTCCTTGTAAGAGTTGGTACTGATAGATGTTGTGATTGAGATATGTGATATGGTGATCTTTATTGTGTTTGATTGCAGTCATTGGAGCTATGGAATATGGCAGAAAATAGGAGTATGACCCCTCATGCACGTGATACCCAAATAAGAATTGAAGAAAAAGGAGAATAATAATACTGGAGTGACAAATGTCGAAAGAGAGAGGGAAGTGAACCAGTCTAGTGATACCCTTGAAGCAAATATCACGCATGAGACACACAAATACAGACTGATGGTCAAGCCTTTAGAGTTAGTGAATTCACCTGTAATGCCTTGGAAACATAATGATAATGTTTTGAAGTGATTAAACAATATTTCATGTGTAAATTGTAGTCCAACGAATATTTAGTTGGAAATTCATATTGTAATACTTGACATCTCATATGATATAATTTATGTGGTTGAAGCTATGTATAGTTGTACTTGATATTATTTAGTATTTTAGTTAACTTATATAGCTTTGCGTTTTCATATTAGATGAACATGCACATTGTATGGCATTTTTTTAAAATTTAGTCGCAAAATAATACGGATTAATTTATGTTGATTAATAATGAACATATAAAATCAATATAAAACTACTAAATTAGTAGTTTATATTCATTAATGATGAACACAAATAAAATGAATATCCAATGACTAAATTTGTAGTTTATAATGTCATTTTTTTTCCTCTTGTCAATTTTTTTCTAGAGTTTCAGACAATGAAATTTTGTGGAGCTTTAGGATAAATATCATAGTATAGGTGATCCAAATTTTACGTTTTGGTTTCCTATACTTTCATATATATATAGTCTATGGAATTCAGGGTTTGTGACTAATCCTGAAATTAGTTTTAAAAGAGTCATCTTGGAATCTTCAATATATTTTTTTTGGGGTGAAGTTTGAATTTGAATTTTTCATAATATTGAGACAACATAAAGAATTAAAAGTGAATATTTTTTCATATTTTGACTCATTTAGTTTATAATATATACCTTGTGGATTTTAGGTTCTTTGGCTAAATATTTTCTAGTAAATTTAAGAGTTTTTTTTTTTTTTTTCGGGGTTAGTATGCTCATTTTTAAATTTTTATAGACTTGCTCCAATGTCTTTAAATAAAACAATAATCTATCATTTAATAGGTAAACTATGTGCATGGAAGAATACATACATCAACTAAACATAGTTTCACCTGGTTGGGAACTCATGTAATCCCTATTAGTATTCCTTTGAGTAATACTGCATCACATAGTACATGTATATAGAATCTCACTTGACATACCTTTGGTTATATAGGAATTCCCCCAGGTATACTTGAAATTGGATTTAGATAAGCTAATCATTCATCTTGTTTCTATAATTAATTGAAAACAACACTCAGGAAGACCACTCTCTAGGACGTTGGTAATCGAGTAAAACAATTAAGGGCATTCTTTAGCCTTATTAGTTACTTCCTTAATATATTAGGCCGAGTACTATTGTTGGAACCCACATGTATATTAGAGAGCTCTAATAACTTAGAATTCATTTTCATTAGGACACAATAAATTTTTCTCATGAACTCACACACAAATATCAACCATTTAGACAATCTTAAAAATAAGTTTGAAATGTACACAAATTACAAAATGGCATAAATTTTGATTGGAAGCTCTATTTGTGGTGATTAAAAAATTGCAATGGTGAGGAAAAATAGGATTATTATCATTTTTCACATGGATCCAAAGGGTTCTCCAAAAGTTACTTCACCAATTAAAAGTCTAGAAATATCATCTATGACTCATGAAGAAAATGAAAAATTACAAAACCAACTATCCAAATTGGTCATTGTAATTGAATGATAGGTCAATGAAAAGGTTGATTTGATAAATACACAAATATAAGTAGCATGAAATATGGAAAAAAAATATAATGGTTAGAACATAAGATGAATGAAAATTTGGAACAAATGGAATAGAATATGGATGAAAAGCTAGAACAAATGGAACAAAATATAATGGAATCCCTATGGATGGGAAAGGGTGTGAACCATCCCGAGGTTGAATTTAAGTAGTTTAATGGAACATAGGTTGTTAGTTGGGTGAACCAAATAGAACAATATTTTGAATTGCATAATGTTATGGATGATAATTAAAGGATTTACATAGCAATTTCATATTTTGAGATAAAACCCTATCAATGGTATCAATGGGTATTTAAAAATAAGCCCTATTCTTATTAGTATACTTAGGGTTTATTTGCAAGAGACCTAGAATCACAATATGGGAAAGTTTGAGAATAATACCACTTTAGTAAATTGACAAGAATCAAACACTTATTTGATATTGAAGATTATAACTAAGAATTGCAGGCATTAGCCACAATAGTGGATAACATAAGTGATGGAAATTGGTGGAAGTTTACATGGATGGATTAAAAAAAACCATTAAACATGGAATTTTCTCAAAACATCCTAAAAATATATGGAAGTTATGCCTTATTGTAATATTCAAGCATTCATAAGGAAACCTTACCTCAAACTACTAGAATATCACAAAAGGGAATGATGGATTAACATTTCCTTATGATTCCCATTACTATATGTTCAAAACATTGATGGGCTCAAGGACTAATAATAATTAGAGGAAAAATTGTTGTTTCTCTTCAAGCATATGATGATTTTTTGTTGATAATAAGTAGGATGAATGGAGTTTGTCAATTGCAATAGTTTATTTAATGGCTTTGGGAGAGAAACAAAAGAGATTGATTCTAATTTTGAAAATATTTTATTGTTGTAAAGAATCAAATATCCAATGTGGATTATGAATAAAATATTTTAATATGAATTGATATTGACATATACTTAAAAATATATTAATAACAAAAAAAACCAAATTAATATGTAATCTCTATAACATTCAAAAATACAATTTAAACAATAAAAAATTACACATTGTTTTTTGCACTCTAAAATAAGTTTGCACGTGAAGTTGATATTAGATCCACACTTAAGATGGATCTATGCTAGTTATGATAGTGATTACCTCACAAGGATAGGCTCTTTATGAGAACAATTAAGTGGACTTGCATTCATAGCTTTGACTTTTAAATGATAAAGTACTATGGTACTAGAGGAAAATGAATTTGGTTATCTCTAGATATAAATTTATAACCTTTTTCTTGGAAAAGAAAGAAGAAAAATGCAAATTCAAATCCATAAAAGGTAAAAATTAAAAAAATAGAAAAACAAAATATCAATACATTAAAAAATAAACCATAATAATTATAAATTTCTAAAATAAACATTAAAATAATAAGTTAAACTTATATCTATCTTTCCCTTAACTAAATCTTTTGAAAAATGATACACCTCTATATTCCTTCTATCTACTCGTATTTTTTCTACATTTAAATAATGCACATTAAAATATTCCCTTTCAGTGTAATAATGGTTTTGGTTTAGTAAGATTAAAACAAAGATATAGAAAATATTTTCTAATAATTTTCTAATTTTAAAATTCCTATCATATATTGATATTTGTAAAAATTTATTTGTGATTATAACATTATCATTTTTGTTAGAAACTTCTTTAAGCTTATATTTTTTTCCTTTTTAATATAAATGAAGGTTTCCACCCTCTCACTATTGTTCCCATCACTATTGTTCCCATCATGAAGGGAGAACTTTATTTTAGACAAATGAATAGCAATAAATCAATAAAACACCTTTCATTTTAGTAAAAGTGATTTGCTCTTTATAAATTTAATTATTGTCAAATTTTATTACCAAAGAACAGGAACATAATATATGAACCCAACAACAATATGATAATGTATTTCCATAAGTAAAAGAACTTCATTTGACAATGTTTAAAGATAAAGAAAAATGCTTATACCCTTCAACAAATGAGTAGTAGTAAATCAATATATAACCTTTCACTTTGAAAAAAATGGTTTTCTCTTTATAAATGATTTTTTATTTTATTACCAAGCCACGTACTCAATATATGAACCCAAACACACATTTACAATGTAAAAGACAAAACAAAAATACTTGTACCCTTACCTCATTATATTATTCAATAATGAACCAAAATGGCATCCAGTGAAGCTGATGGAATCTTGGATTGTTCAAGTAAATGGAGAGTAATCACTTTGACTAATAGGGTGAATAGTACAACTTATTAACTACTCTTAACTAATATTTCTTTTAAAAGCAAGTTAACATGCTTATGCCTTTTGTGTTTTTGTTAATCTTTGCGAAAGGATATTTAGATTTCCATTTCATTAGTGGGAAATTTTCCCAAAGAGTGATCAGGGATTTCCATCAAATATAAGAAAAAAATAATATGAAAAAAACCATGTAAAATTAATTTTCCATAATAATTTCATTTTGAATATACACACCATAACCTTCTATTCAGATTTAACATACTTATGCTGGTTTTGTTTATGATTTTATTTGCTGGGAAGAATAAAGATAAATCACAAATTTCTGCAAAGAGTAAACTGGAACTTCAAAAAATCATTAAGAAATCCCACTTTGACAAAAAAATAAATGCTAGATTTATAATTATTTTGTATCTTTATTGCTCAAGATCATTTCATCATGTGACAACAAGGCAAGACATGCCATAAAATAAATCATTTTAGTTCTCAGACTTTATTTGGAATAGAAAACAACTTATTATATTGTGAAATATAACAAGTTTGTAATAAATATTAAGGTGAAGTGTATAATAATATAATATTTTTTTCACAATGTCTAAATATAAGAAAAAATGTTCATATGGTTGCCTCATTAAATTGTTGAATAATGAACTAAAATGATATCTTGTGAATTTAATGAGACCTTGGTTTCAAGTTTAAAGTGAATGGAGAGTTTAACAATTACCAAGGCTTCATTTCCTCTATGTTTTATTAACTTAAATAATAACATTTCATTTTGGATATGGTTTGCTCCATCTAAAGGATACACTTATAATACTTGGAAATTTAAACCTCTGAATTTCTTGTAATATGCCATGAAATCCCTCCCCACACATTTCTCTAAAAAATTGTATTAATCTACAAAAATGAAATCACATAAAGTTCCAACCAGAAGTATTAATGTACAAAAAAAAAAAAAAAAACTTAAATCAAAATTCAATAGCTTTCTTAACTCAAAACATGTAAGCCTCTTCTCCATTGTTAAACAAACTATTAAATTAAAGTATATTAGAAAAACCTACAAAGGAGAGCATAAAGAAGAGAATCAATTATACATAATATATATAACTTCTATTATAAAAATATTATACCATAACTTTTCCTATGTAACCAAAATAAAACAATACGAAACCAATAAACGAATGCAAGAACATTGAAAAAATGAAGCAACTCTCAAGTATTTTAACAAAATAAAAATAGAATGTCCAACACAAAATCCTCTTTTTCTTACAAGTCAAGACAATATAATTTAATTCCCATGTCAAAAATTGAGAAACAATCCACTTTCTAAATCCTCATTATTCCACGACAACAAAAGTAAAATAGATATCAAATACTTTAAGGAAAATCTCTTAACAATACACAACAAATACATTCAATTGTTATGACCGAAATTGAGAAACCATTTACCTTTTAAATCCTGATTGGTAAGAATATTGAAAAAACAAAAGTAAAATAGATATCAAATACTTCAAGAAAAATCCCTTAACAATACAAAACAAAAACATTCAATTGTTATGAACAAAATTGAAAAACTATTTACCTTTTAAATCCTGATTGGTAAGAATATTGAAAAAATGAAACAACTGTATTCCAACATGATAAAGACAAAAAAATATATCCAAGGCAAAACCTCTTTTCCTTACAAGTCAAATCAAAACAACAACATTCAATTCTTATGTCTAAAATTGAGGGAAAATGAAATTCCACACAATGAAATTGAAATAGATATCAAATGCTTCAAAGAAAATCTCATAACAAAATCCCTTAACAATATAAAACAGTAACACTCAATTGTTATGCCCAAAAATTGAGAAACCATTTACCTTCTAAACTCTGATTTGTAAGAAACAAAAAACAATATAAAACTAATATACCAATGAAAAAATATTGAGAAAATGAAACAACTCATAATGATGAAATAGAATATCCAATACAAATCCTCTTTTCCTTAAAAATCAAAACAACAGCATGAGAGACAATCCACAATGGAAATCCTCATTATTCCACCACAATTTTTTTTTTGTAAGTTTGGTGGTAACTTTCATTTTTTTCACTTTTTTTTTTACTCCATTTTCATAATATGTCCAGATACATCACACCTATCGGTGAAGGGAATTAAACCAAGACCCCAAGGACATTATTCCACCACAATTAAAATAAAACGGAAATCCTCATTATTCCACCACAATTAAAATAAAACAAAAATCATCATTAATTTTCCACAATTAAAACAATTAAAATAAAAGGAATATCAAATATTTGAAGAAAAAATCGTTAACCGTTAGGATACAATCCATGCTATAAAAAAATCCTGATTTATAAGGATGCTCTATCATCTTCTAACACGGTAAAAAAAGGAGAAATTTATTTAATCAACTTCCTCAATTTTATGGCCCGAGCCCAGGGCAGCAGAATAACCCTGTTAACTTATTTAGTCAACTTACTATATTTTAGGGGGCCCGAGTCTGCTTCAGGAGAACGAGCAGCTCCATATGCCCCTTGGTACATCTTAGCAATGATATGATTACAAGTGTTACACTTGAATCAACACACCAGCCTGGTTGTCTGAGTAAGTAGAAAAGACTCATTGATTTTGAATCTGAGTAAGAAATCGAAGGAAGGTTTATGATTTTGAATCATTGATGGAATTATTGATTACAAGCCGCTGCAAATTTGGGCTCTAAACTCTGTGAATATAGGGCGGCTTTGATTATTTTCTACCAGATTGCACTTAAAGATTCACATTTGTTAAGGGTTTTGAACATCTATCATTAATTAGAAGAATTGTTTCAAGTTTAAATGGAAATGTGAAGGAAATTATACCTGGTGCAAGCATTGACATTGCATAGCAAGAAATTTCATTGTTATTAATCAATACATCTTTTTAAGTAGAATGAAGAATGACATTGGCTCTGGTTTCTCTCTCTATTTACGATTTTACCAAAGGCACACATAGATTTGTGTTCCATATATTCTCAGCTTGGATTTGGAGATTTTTTTGGAATCAGTCTTGCACTCTAATCCTTCATTTATATTTTCTAGTTGATAATAGCATGTCCACATAATCACCATATTATTTTCTTTCCTAATTTGAATTGGTGCCAAGTTGGTGGCTAATTATATTTTTGATTCATTGAGTTATCTACATACAACAATGGAACTTGCAAAATTTTAACATGGCACACTTTTTTGCATCATTCCATCCAAACTTTCTCTTCTCAAAGATACTTCTAGGAGAACAATTTTCTCTATTGCATAAATTCAACTAAATTTTATCAATGACACAAAATGTTATAGTTACATGGCTAAGGGGTTGTCACTGTGTCTCATTCCCATCAACAATGGCAACATATCGCAGAGGGTTTAGAATCTTGAAGTTGTTTGTGTGATGATGACATCAGTGAAGACACACATGCATGCCAATATGGGACTTTGGAGTTGCTCTAGTGCTAAAGCTCACTAGAGTGATACTTCCATCTTCATAGTCCAATTGCTAAGAAGAAAATATTTTTTGGTAATGGAGGTCCTCTTTGTGAGCTTGCAACGAGTCAAACCCTCCCGATTCTATGTGATCCTGAATGACACCATAACTGAAGGAAATTTTTTAGCCTGCACTAGTAAGCGTTTTAAACATATATATCTTGAGATCAATTACTGCTAGTTCACCCCCTGCAGAAACTTTACAAAATAGAGACATGTTGTTGATCCTCAAATAACACAAAATCATTTCAACAAGATACACTTATTGCACAACAAAAGGAATATCTAGTGAATCTGTTGATCAGATTGTCCTAGTTGCTCATTGAAACTGTTTCATCTTGATTTCACACGTGATTGATGTTAACCAGAAGTTGGTATTGGAGGTGGATATAACTTGTGGGTGCTAAAGGTAGAAGGCTCTAAGGGTGTAGCTGTTGTAACTAAAGTGACCCGAAGAGAAACTTTTCGAAGACACCATTAACATCCAAGCTCCAGTGACCAGATTTCTTGTAGGATACCACTAGGCTTTATCTGGTAGAGGATTTCACTGCTCTTGTGCAACGCCAAGATGGACTCGCTAATGTTCAAAAGATGAGATCATTTAAGATAGAATAGTTCTTAACACAATGTTTTCCATATCTCTTACTTCTTGAATGAGCTTCCACTTGGACTACCAAATTAGCAACTAAGGAATATTGATTATGTTGTCCTGTATCATTTAAGGAATCTTGATTAAGCTCATTTAAATTTTCATTAATTTTCAATGTTTGAATTGTCCAAATGACTTCAGATTTAATAATGTGCTATCAAGAAACAAAATAATTATTTTGATAATGTGTGCACCTCATAAGACCCATTTTTAGGATAGAGGCTCAAATAAGAAATTGTCAGGAGAACAATTACCTATGTTCCAGGAGAATAAAGTCCTTCATATACAATTGGGCGAGGGTGATGGGTAGGAGGAAAAGATACCATCCATGAGAGAAGAAAGTTAATCGAGGATAAAGTAGAATCAATTCAAAATCACATGAGACATCCAAGATATGCATCAATTTTTGAATCTCATCTTTTACGGCTTTTGATTGATTTAGAATCAATGCATCGTGAAGTAAATGGTGATATCATTATTCAAGTAATTAAGATCTTGAATGTGGCCATGCCTTAGTCATTCGACAAATATTATAATGACCAAGTTGTGATTGGATATTGCTTGGTTGTTTGGTGTTTTTTTTATTAGTTTATAGTTTTCCATCACAAATCTAGGTTTTCTCCATTGCAATTTTGACTAACTGACCCAAACGTCGCTAATACTAGTGTCAGACTAGCAATGGATTTCAACGGTTTTTTTCATCGCAAGTTCGACGATTATTTTTGTCAAAATTCCGACAAAATGACCCAAACATCGCTAAGAATAGTGTCATACAGGCCGTCGGTATTGTGACACATTCTGGGTAGTCATCGATGTCATAATACCTATGTCTCCACATGATGTCAGAATAGCGACAATAAAAAACATGATTGTAATATTGAATAAATGAAGACACATGTCATGTCTAGTTTTTCTCTACCGACAGCTATTAGAAATGTCCGAATTGTGATGGGATAGGGAACGACGTTTTGCCCAACCTTAAAGTGTCGCTCTTGGGACGCCTATGTGTCGCAAGAGAAACATTTTGGCCATTGGAAATTAGGCCAAATGTGCTAGTGACCTCATGACACTAGCTCTGCCATGCCTTATTCAATGACACCCCCTTCCATTTGAAAGATATATTTAATACTTAAAAGATCAGGTTCCATATCAAGCAAACTGCAGGACACAATGAGAATAAATGATCAACTGATTTTTCTGCACTGTTGCATTAAGCACACCATGATGGGCCCTGAAATGTTTCTTTTTTTTAAGGTTGTATCCTATAGGGACATTTTTTGTGAGGATGGACCATATTAATAGTTTTGGTTTTGGTGGGCTCTTCATTTTCCAAATGATCTTCCACCGCCAAATCAACTCTTCAAGTTCTCATCTAGAAGAATAAGCAAATAAGCAACCTTCCTTGGGAATTTAAGTCCCCCTTTTCGAGTGTACCCATACAGGTTCATCATCTTGATCCATGATCCTGACATGTGCATTTTATAATGCATTTGTATAATGATTCCAACGTTGGTGCCATTGGTTTGGTAAGTTTAGTGTTTATGCAGATAACCATTTATGGCCCCAAATGGTAGTATTTTCAAGATCCAATATTTGGTTTATTATTTTCTTACCACAGTCGGATAAAAAATTAACTAATTCAGGAGGAAGAGTATGCTTGTTACCACATCCTTACCATAGATCAACCCCAATCCGCTCCTGCCCAGCTGAATCTATCCTCCATGCAAGGTTAGATTAAATAATATTGAAAGATGGGTGAAAATGCGAAGATGGGTAACACTTTTGTGAGAATTCAGGGCAGAAAATTTTTTTCCTCCATAGTTTAGCCGAAGTCTTGTCATATTTCGGCCAAACTATTCAGGAGTTCGACAGAACTATTGAATTTAGTTCGGCCAAACTTCGTTTGTCGTTTACATTGACGGCGTACAGACAACAATGGAAAACATATTTTTCTCTTGAATTTGGAAAACCGGCAAGCAAAGTTTGGATGAACTATTATTTTATAAATATATCGCCCGCAAACTGTTCTAGTTTTCTATTCACATTTATCGCATGCTCATTTCTATCCTGCTGATTCGATGTTGTCCCACGCACTCATTTTTGTCCTGCTAATTTGTTGTTGTCTCGCATGCTCATTTCTATCCCATTGATTCACTGTTGTCTCGTGCGAATTATTTGATTTGTTGTTGTTCTGCGCAAATTTAGCTCATTTGTTGTTGCACCGCGGGTTTTTTGTTGATTTGCGCCGCGTTTAGGAGGTAAGATAATCCAAATTTTGAATTTCTGTAATTTTTTTCTTGTTTTTTTTTAAATTTGGTTTTAATCTAATTTTTTTGGTTGCAGAGGTCTTCCATGACGTCTTCAGGGATCGTTGTCTTCAGTGTCTTTGGCGTTCTCTGCTGCGACTTTCTAGGTATGTTTAACATTCTCCCTGTTATCCTATAGGGAATTTATGCAGAAGAGAAATCATGTTTTGAACAAACACACATACTAGAGTTTGTATTGGTTACCTCTCTACACAACAATTAACCTAAAAAAGTAATGGCTTTACTTTCACCAATTTTTTTTTTGTCGGTGTTTCTTTTGTGTGGCTTTGTTTTTTCATTTTTCCCCTGGCATATAACTTTTTTTTTTCATGTACCTTTTACATATATTTGAAACAAATACCCACATTGCTATTTACTTTATCAGCCTACATAATTAATGCAAATGGCAGCTTGCACAGGGCCCTGCCACCTACACCTAGACTTTATTCTGTTTGATGCAACCGACTTACAACCTAGTATCTATACAAAACCTTGATATACTGGCTTACTTACTTGAACTTTGAGATCTTACTAGTGGCTTGGTTGGCTTGGTTGTTGGCACTTAGAACCTTGAATATTGATTTCACTCTGCCTACTCGCTTGAACTTATGTGCATCATCTCTATGCGTCAAAAACCCTTTATATATCGGCTACCTCAACTTAGAGCTTTCCACGGGCGTTCAACAACACTTGCTGATATATTCTTACTTGATATGACACTTAGCTTAGACCATTCATTTTTATTACCTTTAGAAGCAAGCCTACTTTAGGAATGAATGTTGGTTGGATAGGTTCAAACTAGATCAGTCTTCCCGTTGACTGTAAAACCTCAGGCTGCTTCATATATATTTATTATTAAAGATCGCAATAAACCTCATTTTAGCATGAATTTGGCCATTCAAACACACATCCATTGACCACCAACCATCGAAACATGTATCGTATTATGAATGAATTACTAGATATCCAAAGAGAATGTCATTACATATATCATTCCCCACCCATATGAATGAGAGAGGCTCGGTAAGGAACATGCAAAGAACCAATGAATCTGTCTAACTATATACGTTTTTTTGGCTCTCCTCTTTTTGGAAATGTGTTGATAAGACTGTCAATTACTACAACTTTGTAATAGAGTTTAATACGGATAAGACTGTCAATTACTACAACTTTGTAATAGAGTTTAATAAGGATAAGACTGTCTATTACTAATATCTCTTTAAACTGTATATGATTTTTTTTCTCTTTTCTTTTTGGAAATGTGTTGATAAGACTGTCAATTACTACAACTTTGTAATAGAGTTTAATAAAGATAAGACTGTCAATTACTACAGCTTTGTAATAGAGTTTAATAAGGATAAGATTGTCCATTACTGCTATCTCTTTAAACTGTATACGCTTTTTTGGCTCTCTGCTTTTTGGAAATGTGTTGATAAGACTGTCAATTACTACAACTTTGTAATAGAGTTTAATAAGGATAAGACTGTCAATTACTACTATCTCTTTAAACTATATACGCCTTTTTGGCTCTTTTCTTTTTGGAAATGTGTTGATAAGACTGTCAACTTTGCAATAGAGTTTAATAAGGATAATACTGTCAATTACTACAACTTTGTAATAGAGTTTAATAAGGATAAGATTGTCAATTACTACTATCTCTTTGAATCTAAGCTTCCATAATAAGCTAATACAACAGAGTCCATGGGAATCATACTAGCATTGAATACGAGTAAGAAACAAGTTTGGAATGAAGTAATGGTAATATCTCTTGTATTACGAGTAACATATCCGTAAGGTGTAAGAAGAACCATAAGCACTGGTGTGAAGATTAGCTCTATAAGGGGAATAGCTTTGTGTATGAACTAGTACTAATACATACCATATTCTATAAGATCATAAGTTTTTATATATAATAGTGATGGTAATAGCTCTTGTATTACGAGTAACATATCCGTAAGGTGTAAGAAGAACCAGAAGCACTGGTGTAAAGATTAGCTCTATAAGGGGAATATCTCTATGTATGAACTAGTACTAATACATACCATATTCTATAGCTCTTCATGATTAATGCTTCTAGAAACCAAACATAACAATGTATTAGGACATGCTCCTTTAACTTGCAAATAGTATGGTCAAAATGTGGATCTCATGACTCTTCATGATTAATGCTTCTAGAAACCAAACATAATTTAATGTATTAGGACATAATTTAATGTATTGGGACATGCTCCTTTAGGCTTGGTGGAATTACCTTTTCTTTTTATTTCTCTCTCACACACATATATATACATGAAGAGATCCCATTTTATTTTTTATTCATAGATCAATTGTCATTTAAATACAAGATTTATCATAATGTACAATGATTCATTCAATATTATTCATAGATCAAATGTCCTTTAAATACAATATTTATCATAATGTACAATGATTCATTCCATATGATTCATAGATCAAATGTCATTTAAATACAAGATTTATGATAATGTACAATGACTCGTTCCATATTCATTTTTAGATTCAGGAGGAGCTGATTTATCATAATGTACAATGACTCATTCCATATTCATTTTTAGATTTAGGAGGAGCTTTTGAGAATGTTATGATAATGCCAATAAATAATGAGCTAGAATCATCTTCAACATCTATTAATTAGATATGAAAATTTATAATACTATTGTGTACATTTGATAATATTTTGGAACATGTTTATATAAATTATATATACATATGTACTTTTTCTTTCATAAATATTTTCATTAAAAAATGAACCCTTTAAATAATGAACCTAGTTAATGTTGTTTCTTCGTGAAGAAGACTACTTGATCTTTCAATTTGAATTTGATGATGGTCCTTTGTTATGCTTGTTGACTACTTCAAATTATTGGCACAATCATATTCTTCTTGTTACTCTTTTTATTTCTTCCATATATTGTATTATCCCCCTTAGATATTGTGTACTCTCCCACATAGATATTGCACTCAATTTCATAGGCTCTTCTTTTGAAGTCAAATAAGTGACAATGATAACGGGTAAAACCCACAGTCCCCAATTTTGATTTGCATATAAAAATGCCTTTCTAATTAATCATCCAAAAGGGTACTCAATTTCAAAATCTGGCAATCTCGATTACCCTATACTGAGACTTCTATATCTCAAATCTCAGATTTTAGATATTAGAATAAATTTCTTATGGTTATGAAACCATACAACCCAGTAATAGTTCACAACACATCTAACATGCTTTCATAGGCGAAAATCCGATCAACCCTTACATCTACGGGTTCCAATTACTTCAATGCTCAAATATGCCAGCAATCCCATTGTAAATGATTATTGAGCATATTCGGAACTTACCCTTTGGCCGCTGATTATAAAACTACGCACCTTATAATTATTCGAGTTAATATTCAAATATTTCAATTAAACCCACAATCTGAGTCACATAAGCCTTTCGCCATCCATCAATATTACAATATAAAATCTCGAACTTGGTAATTTAATATCAATGCATATTTATTTTATGCATCCCGACGTCAAATAACGTTGTATGAAATCTTCACAGCAATTATCAACACCAACATATAATAACAATTGGGCCCCAGCAGTTAATGTACCGCTCACATATAACGACGCATAACTTATCGCACCCCAAACCTCAATCCGACGAGAATTGCACAATTAACTTGCACGAGTTTTAAATCTCATAATTTGCGTGATATAAGTGGGTTTTAAAAACCACTTATAGACACGCATCAATCAACAAGTGATATTGCGTTTTTTTTCGCAATTCCACTTACCACTTAAAGTGCCACACGATACTGCTGGTCTTGTTCTCCCAAAACCGCCTTTACTCTTTATTCAAGGTTCTACTTGTTCCAATTGCTCCAGGTTCCGACCTTCGGTTTCTCTGCGTTTTCACACCAATTTCCACATATTATAATGCGTGGCTCTACCAGAATTTTCACTGCATACTCCGGTTCGATTAATCCCAGAATTTATCAGCTTTTAAGCTTCGGATCTCGCCTTTTTTAGTTTGGATTTCGTTGCTCCAATTTACACTAAACCATGCCCTTCAACCAAGCTCATCGAACCATTCTATCGATCCTAATCAATGGTCGATTCGGTTATTCTGCCAAGGATTCGACTTAAGGTCTCGATCCCTGCATCTTGATTTACATTCACCCTCATGGGTTCCGTTGCTAACTTAATTTTATTTGCTTCAAGGTTTGTTGACACAGGTTTTATAAAACCTGAGATGCACTATTCCGGAAACTAGACATCCTTCTAGTCACAAAAAGGTTGAACCTTCTCAATTTGTTAACAATAAGCTTATACATACTTCCACTCAAATCTTACTATCCTGAAGATTTCACAGTCTAATGTGTGTTTATCTCCTGAATGAATTCATCCCCATTGGGGATTCCATTGAACCGGCTTATGTTTCAATTTAATAGTTCAACCAGTTTATTAGTATTGATTCACCATGATGTATACTAATTTTCCCAATAAATACAAATCACACAGAACTCGATTAAATGAGTATACATTCCAAACCCCACAATTAATATTTCAATAGTAACATATTACAATTTCATTCCTATCGCAGGGTCTTATTCATTCATAGTTAATTGAGCCTCAGCATTCTTCACACATAATTAATCAATCAAGGCACGTATATTTCAGAAACAATTCTTTCATTCATGCAATTGAAATTACTTACAACTTATTGTCCTAGCCAGGTCTTCAATTTGATGGCCTTCTATTCTCCTACTCTGCCTCTCTGAACAACTCTCCAAGTCTCCTTGCTTAATGCCTTTTAGGCTTAAATTTATACAAGAAACTAATGGATTGATTTAGCTCCTCTAACAGCTCAACAAAATCTTGAACTTCTCAAGTCTAAATTTATGGAAACTGACTCTAAATCATTCCTATCCTGCAATCCTTTCGAATATCTAACCTCTTCACATGCCCAACTAATCAACTTCTCCTATCCTCTAATCATTCGAGGGCAGTTACAATTCCATCTAAATTTTATTAAAACCTACTGATTTTATTACATAAAATATAACCCCTTTGAAGACTTAAAACTCCTAAGCCTATAAAACTACATGGAATTTGTTTTAGCCTAATGCCCCTGCATCAAACTCCCAAGGTTAAAATGGTTCATGATCTCCTGATCATGTGATTTCATCCTTGACTTCCTAGATCCCACACTTTGTTCTGTAACTGATCATCTGCTGCAACATTCTTCTTCTGCACTTCCCCAGGCTTCCATATATTATTCTGTCTTGCTCCACTAGCTGCACTTTTACACTCTCTTTCTGTCTTTCTTCTATTACTACTTCTTCTTCTTTGTTTTCTTGTTGCTGTGTTTTTCTGAGACACCTCGTCCATCAATCTTCTTATTAATTCAATTTCTTGATCTAATTTATCTTCTGACTGCTGGATACTTCTCCATCTTTATTGTTGAACTTCTACTTATGCATCTGCTTGCTGAGTTCTTAATTTCTCAGTTCTTACTACTGCCCTATCTACCACCCAATCATCCATACCCTCTTGTTTTCTGCAACATTAAAACTCTTCCTAATTGTCATCCATGACAATTTCTTCACTCTCTAACTTCAACAATTCTTTGGACTGGTATTTAAATTGCCAATCACTATCATCATCTCTTTTCCTCTCCTCCTAGACCAAAAATTATTTAGTCCTTCCATCAGTACCTGCAATCATAAAACAAAAACCAAAATTATAAATTCTTTGTGTCTCTTCCTCCTCTTCTGGAAACACTTCAATTTGTTGCTTTAACATTTCTTCCAGCAACACTGCAAGTTGATGATCTGCCATTTCCTCTTCAATTTTCATCAGAATAGAATTCCGATCTTCTACCTCTGCAATAAATTCAGTTACCTGTCCATCACTTTTCACTCTAGTGTCTGAAATTTCATTCTCTTCTCCAAATGTTTTCAGCAAACAATTCAGCCATCTATTTTCAAGAAGTTCATCAATATGCTGCAAACTTGTTTCAGCATATTATTCTTCTTCTTCCTTGAAAATCTTCAGTAATTGTCTTCCATCTTCTTGATTGATTCTGGAAATCAATTCAAGTTCTTCAACCACTTTATCCTCATCCTCTTTCAGAGTAAAATTTTGATTTTCCACCACTGTAGCAGTTCCAAAAATCTACCCTCCAGTCTCCTCTTTGTCCATTAGACAAATCAATTCCTTCTTGTCATTAACAGTAACAAGTTCCTTCACATGAGACATGACTGTCTCACCTTCCTTCTTCTGCAACAATTTATCTTCATCCAAGACAACTCCAAGAGATGGGTTGACTTCTGCAATACCTGTCAACACAAACAACTTGTCAATTTTAAAATCACAATTCCCAATGGTCTCAATTGATGATCTAGTCACCAATTCTTTCCTCAGCAATCCTAAGTCTCTTCCAAGACTCAGAAAGTCTTCATTGTCTTCATTCCCTTGTATCTTCACATTTTGCATTCCCCAATTTTGAAATTGAGGTTCTCCTTCCTGCATTGAATCCTGTTTGTTCAACATAATCTCCAGCAATCCAATTTCTTCATTCCATGGTTTAAACATTTCCACAGAATATTTTTCCCTCTCTATTGGATTGTCTAACTATGACAAATTCTCCCCAGCATCAAAAAAATCTGCATTCATAAGGCAATTATTAAGACAAGACTCATAAGGCCTTAGTGCCTTTTCTTCCTCTGCGAGCATTTCAGTATGTTGTCCTGAATTTCCCTCCACTATCAGCACATCAGTATGCTGATCCAAACTTTCCAAAGAATTCTCTGAATAATTCCCAAGACTGTCAACTAGTCTTCTTTTCACACCATTTGCTCCCATGATGTTTTCCTGTTCATTATGATGAACTCTACCTTCTGCAATCTCTCTTTAATACTCTGAATTTTCTAAAAAATATTCCAACAATGAAATTTCTTTGTGGCACCGCTGAAGTATTTCATCATCACTTACTATCCCTGCATTCATACACAAACCTCCAGTTTGTAAACCAGGAGCTTCAACAGCCTCAACTGGTGTTTCACATATCAGCTCTTAAAACTGATCCTCTCCTTCATCCACAAGAATTTCTTCTTGCTCTGTAACAACTTCAATTAGATCACTGCTTCCTTCAGTCAAGAGACATTCTCCAACATTGCATTTTTCTTCAGAGTATTCATCTTTTGAGAGATACTTCTTCATACTTGTGACAGATTCACAATATTGTTCATTCTCCTCTGTAAAACCTATAATCACATCACAATTGTCAGTCATAAAAATGCAAGTTTCTATATCATCCATGTGATCTGGATTTGTCCAATGACTCAAGAAATCATTAATAATTTTCTCTTCAGTAAGACAAACTTCTTGCTGTCTTAAACCTTCACCATGATCCACAAGATCTTTTGCAGATTTCCATCCTTCATCTGTACTCAGTTCTGCTTCACAAACAGAAACTTCTCTTCTCAACTCTGCTGCTCTGAGTTTCGTACATCCCCACTATACATCCATCCTCTGTTCAAGCTTTCTCAGCTTTTCTGAAAAAATACAAAAATCATCAGATGTAAATTCATTTGACCTCTTGACCTCACATGAATTTTTAGTCTTCAAGTCCTTCTCCAAATACTCAATCATCCTGAGTAATCTCTCTTTCTGCTAAGCATTTATCAGTTGCTCTCTCTTCATCTGTAGCCTATGCCACTTTAATTTCTTCTTCATGGGCCAACCAACTCTCTGGCTTTCCTCTATCACCATTACCAGTTTGTTAAAATGTTCTCTGATCTCAGCTACCTCTTTCCAATATTCTTCATCAGTCCATTTCTTCCTCATGCCATTTGTTTTGGCATCTTATTTCTCTCTTCTATTGTGGTCTCTCTCAGAACCTCTGCTATCTCTTCTATGAATCTTGGAAGTCATCCTTTTCTCCATGAGTTCTTTACTCACACGCTGCACTAAGCCTCTGCAACAACAAGCTCTCCTGCTGCCACTTACCTCACCAATCCTTTCCTCCGGATCTGGGATTTAGGTAAGTATTGGTACCCTATCTGCTGGAACCTTCTGAGCACTCTCTTCTTCTCTCTCTAGGCTTCACTCTGTAGCTTTTCAAGAACACATCTGTTCTTCTTTCATCCAACCTCTGTTGGGAATTCTCCAGGTTCTACCACACTTTCTTCTTCACTTTAGAATCCTCTGCTGGACTCTTTCATCACTACTCTCAAAGCTGTGATCTGTTTTTGCTGAGATTTATTCCATTGCCTGCAATCTGAGTTTTGCAAACAACTCTTCAAACCAGAGTTAAACACTGCTCATAAACTCACCTTCAAGATTCTATGTAATCTTGCTTCCACTCTCACTTGCATTGTATCTCTGTATGTTGCAATCTTCAGAACACTTTTTCCTCAACTCCAGATTCTGCAAATCTGAATACCTTCAGTGCACACCTAATCAAATCTGCAATCTCTGTTAAACAAATTTAAGCTTCAAATTTTCTTCACTACTTCAGTACATATGCATTTCAAAAATTAAATTTTGAAACAAGCTATTCTAGCTCTAATACCACATGATAACGGGTAAAACCCATAGTCCCTAATTTTAATTTTCCTATAAAAATGCCTTTCTAATTAATTATCCAAAAGGGTACTTAATTTCAAAATCTGGCAATCTCGATTACCCTATACTGAGACTTCTATATCTCAAATCTCAAATTCAAGATATCAGAATAAATTTCATATGGTTATGAAACCATACAACCTAGTAATAGTTCACAACACATCTAACATGCTTTCATAGGTGAAAATCCGATCAACCCTTACATCTACAGGTTCCAATTAATTCAGTGCTCAAATATGTCAGCAATCCTAATGTAAATGAGTATTGAGCATATTCGGAACTTACCCTTTGGCCACTGATTATAAAACTATGCACCTTATAATTATTCAAATTAATATTTTAATATTTCAATTAAACCCACAGTCTGAGTCACATAAGCCTTTCACCATCCATCAATATTACAATATAAAAGCTCGAACTTGGTAATTTAATATCAATGCATATTTATTTTATGGATCTTGACATCAAATAATGTTGTATGAAATCTTCACGGCAATTATCAATGCCAACATATAAGAAAAATTGGGCCCCAACAGTTAACGTACCGCTCACATCTGGCGGCGCATAACTTATCGCGCCCCAAACCTCAATCCGACGACAATCGTGCAATTAACTTGCATGAGTTTTAAATCTCATAATTTGCGCGATATAAGTGGGTTTTAAAAACCACTTGTAGACACGTGTCAATCAACAAGTGATATCGGGTTTTTTTTCGCAATTCCACTTACCACTTAAAGCGCCACGCGATACTGCTGGTCTCATTCTCCCAAAACCGACTTTACTCTTTATTCAAGGTTCTGCCTATTCCAATTGCTCTAGGTTCCGACCTTCAGTTTCTCTACATTTTCACCCCAATTTCCACATGTTATAATGCGCAGCTCTACCAAAATTTTCACTGCACATTCCAGTTCGATCAATCCCATAATTTATCAGCCTTTAAGCTTCGGATCTCGCCTTTTTCAGTTTGGATTTTGTTGCTCCAATTTACACTAAACCATGCCCTTCAACCAGGCTCATCGAACCAATCTATCGATCCTAATCAATGGTTGATCCGGTTATTCTCCCACGGATTTGATTTAAGGTCTCGATCCCTGCATTTTTATTTACATTCACCCTCATGGGTTCCTTTGCTCACTTATTGTTATTTGCTTCAAGGTTCGTTGACACAGGTTTTATAAAACCCGTGATGCACTATTCCGGAAACTAGACATCCTTCTAGTCACAGCAAGTTTGAACCTTCTCAATTTGTTAACAATAAGCTTATACGGACTTCCGCTCAAATCTTACTATCCTGAAGATTTCACAGTCTAATGTGTGTTTATCTCCTGAACGAATTCATCCCCATTAGGGATTCCATTGAACCGGCTTATGTTTCAATTTAATAGTTCAACCAGTTTATTAGTATTGATTCACCATGATCTACACTAATTTTCCCAATAAATACAAATCACACAGAACCCAATTAAATGAGTATATATTCCAAACCCCACAATCGATCCTTCAATAGTAACATAATACAATGCCATTCCTATCGCAGGGTCTTATTCACGCATAGTTAACTGAGCCTCAACATTTGATCTGATTTTATGCAGAACGCACAGAATAAACACATAACCATAACAACAGTAGATGCTATAAATAACACTTCATTTCATTAATATCAAGAACCCAACTTTTTTCACGCATGTACTTGAAAATAAAACTAATAGCTAGTATACTGCATATCTCTCGAGAAGAGACAAGTGCTACAGCCTCCCTAACCGAGTTACAATGAGTGCTCGAGGGCCTATTTATTATTGAGAAACAATGTGAGAACCCTCAACATCCCAAAAACTTCCAACCCTAGGAGATGAAGCACCAAACTATGGGCTCCGTTTTGGGTAAATCATGTTTCAACTTCCAGGGACGTAACTTACATACTATCTCCGTTGACGCACATGACACATCATTAGAAAGCTCTCTATCCGAGGACTAACTTTTGTGACAATTTTGATGATCAAAATCGCAACAAATTAATACCCAAAAACGTCGTTTAGGCCTCAAACGGTTCGAAGTTCGAGGACCCGAAAATCGCTAAAAATAGTAAGTTATGCCAAAATCGAAAAAATGAAAGAGACAATGGTGGGGGCCCAAGTGGGTCAGGCGGTGGCCACCAATATTCCCCCCGGATCATCTCCGCCTTTAGGAAGCAATGGTCCCCATCGCGTGCTCCTCCATGAGATGAGGAAATTTCGTCGAACTGTCCCCCGTGAACCACTTTCGGTGCGTAGGCTGCCAACTCGACAACCCGATGTCAGCTTGGATCCGGGCCGTCGACGAGTGTTCTTTATTTGCATTTCCATGATACAACTGTAGGCTCGTTCCATGTAGTCCGGGTTTAACTCGTTGGTGTGAGTTGTTCCCCAATGTCCGAGGTGTCCGTAGAGGTGGAAAGTATGACGAAGGCGATCCACATTGAAGATCGGTGCGCACCAAGGAATGTGAATACTAAGCCAAGGCATCACACGGCACAAAACCCTCGGTGATGGTGTACGCCCGTACCCGAGCGCTGGGGCGAAGCTTCGCGGTGAGGTCTAGTGAGGCGCTCTTCTGCAAATGTAGCCATACCTTCGTCACCCACCTCGGGAAGTGGTGTGGCACCCGTGTCGATCATGGCGCTACCGTACTTCGTACTGGCTCTCGTCCAACATATCATGAACCCCGTTGTCGTATGTGTCGACCGCGCCGATGAAGCTACCGTTTGTCAACTTCGCACCGGACATGAGCCGAATCGGCCTCGAGCAAACAAGAACGGCATGGCTATGTCGATGGACATAGTGGTCGGAATCCCAAGCCCACCGAAAGGGGCTATGGCCACCGAACCGTGGAGAGCCCGGGGGCCACATAACCGCGTGTTGTACATAGGGGAGGCTTCCGTCCCATGTGCGTGGATGTCGGAGTTGTACATGTGCAGAATGTGGCACAATCATTTCGTCGACGCACTGGCTCCCGGCCATCTCGTTTGGGGATGGAAAGTTGTGAACTCGTAGCTATATCCAACATTGGGACCGCAGGGCTTCGACCAAAATGTCGAGGAACCCTGCTATCTCGACCGATACGACAGACCGGGATCCCAAAGTGCACCCACACTCGTTCGAAAGAAGAGTTTAGCGTTGTCTCTCGCCGTGATATTCTTCTGCTGGTGTCGCCATGATGGCTATCTTCGAGAATCAATAACCATCACTTAAAACACAAGCCATTTTCATTCTTAAGAGGAATATGGTGCTGCCCGACATGTAATCCATGGAGATGGATTCGAAGGTCGACTAGGCAGGGCAGCGAGTATATAGGCTCTGCTTTTCGATGGTTGGCTTGGCACTGGCACAAGAAAGGCAGACCTCGATGTGCTTCTCGACATCCTTTCGAAGTTTCGGCCAACAGAAACATTTCTTTGTAGTATCGCCACCGTCGACCCCGAAATGCCCAACACTCGACCGTAGTGTGCTCTACATCATCTTGGCACGCTCGGGCCAGAACATAAAGGTGTCCTGTGTGATGATAAAAACGTACCTCGAGGTAAAAATTTGGAACTTGTTTTCATCTCCAAGAGTGCTCTTCCTTGTAAGTGTGGGCTTAATTTCGGTCACTTCCTGGCGAGAAGCGCCAATCGAAGTCTCGTGCCCACAAGAGTCGAGCATGGTGGTGAGCGCCATCGCACCCAGGAGCCCGCTGAGGCAACTGCACACATTGCGCGCCTTCTTATACTTGATGTTCAAATGAAACTATTGCAGATATGTGGACCATTTCTCGATGGCGATCATTCCGCAACTTCCTCGTCCGTATGAACTGTACGGTGGTCCGTGTGGATGATTGTTTCCTTCCCCAAAATGTACGTTTCCATTGTCGACAGTGCTTTCAATAACATATTTCTTTGTCATAGGTGTGGATACTGTGAACCTGCTCCCCGATAATTTCTCACTATGACATGCCACCGGATGTCCCTCATGGAGTAAGAACCGCCCCACAGCATGGGGCCGCAGGCATCCGTCTCGATCTCAAACAACGCTAAGTCCGGTAAGGTGAGACTCGGGCAGAAATATAGGCGATTTTTCACCTCAACGCTTCGTTGAGGTCCCGACCAAAAGAATTTTGCTCTTGCTCCTCCTTTGGTGACTTGACTCAAGGGCCAAGTGATATGAGAGAATCCCCAACACGAATCTACTTTTTGGGAGAAATTAGCAGACTCGTAAAGATGGGTCACATAAAGAGGCCGGGGCCGGCCAATCCCGAATGACTTGATCTTGGCCGGATTCACATGCACCCCCCTTTCATCAATAATGTATCCCAGATATTGGACTCCGGGTCAAAGCAAAATTCTGCACTTTCTCCAAATTGGCACAACTCGTGTCGTCACAGTTGTTTGAGGACTTGCCGACTGTGATGAAGGTGCTCTTCCCCAAGTCTTCACGAAGATCGAATGTCATCCAAGTACACCACTACGAATGAGTTGGTGAATGGCCGCAAGATGTCTTCCATCATCCTCATGAAGGGTTATGGAGCATTCGTCAACCCGAAAGGCATGACCAACCATTCAAAAGGCCTCCTTAGCTTTGCTGCGTATTCCAACATACCGCAGGGGTTCAATTGCATCAGATACCTGCATTTCCGGGCTCGATCTTATCAAATATTTTTTCACTCGCGCCTCGGTTCAGAAGGTCATCAATCCGTGCATTGGCACTATTCCCATGCTGATCTTGTTCGGGCCGCCCGATAGTCAACACAAGAGTCTCCACGTCCCATCCTTCTTCTCGTACCAACACGACTGCCCTGCTGCATGCATGAACTTCGTCCGATGTGACCTTTCCGCAACAACTCGAATCCGTCTCGATTTCACCGTCTTCTGCAGGCAGCGTCGAGCAGATCGGTCCATTGGGTAGCGGCGCACCGGGGGCCGCATCAATCGGTGCTTGACCGCGCGCGCAGGAACCCCCGTGGGTGAGGAAGATGTCCCGTACCCTCTGTCAAACCTTATCCATTTGTTGCTTTGGCGCAGGGGCCCCCGTCCGGGAGGCCGTGGCTGCGCCTTTCTTGCTCCGGGGCGGATCATCGTAAAACGACCTCTGCCTAGAAATGAGCTTTCATCGCATTGTTTTTTGGCAGCATCCGAAAGAGATAGCCGTAGGAGGTGGTACCTCCGGCATTCCGTACACTTGCTTCTCAAAGTAACAACAACATTGCTGTCGAGACTCACACACGCACGCACGTTCTGGCGTTATGGTTGTCCTGGTCACATCGTGAAACACTGGCCAGGGAGCAACGTCACATAATACCTCATCCGTGAAGCGCTCAAGGCTAAGGTGGAAGGCGACACCGCCGGGCCGACGCGGAGATCTCGTCTGTGAAGCCACTCCGGCTATGTATGGATGTGGGTGAGCTGCGTGTTGGCAAGCTCAACCTCGCTTTCCGCCCGCGCTCAATAAATGAGGTTCTTTTTGGCTCCCATTGTCGACAATGAACCCAGACAGGGGAGCCCTTTACCCGTCCGGGAGGAAGAGACGTTCTTCCCCTTCCGGATCTTCCTGCTTCCTCTTCTCCGGACTTGTAGGCAACAAGGCGTTGGGCCCGCATCAACACCGTTTCCTTTTTCATTCCCCTTTTCAAAGTTCTCCGATTTGGCTTTCCGATCATGCATCCGACTCCCGAAGCCCTCATCTCGGCCACTAGCGATCGCTTGGCCCGACACTCACCGTGTTGTGAGTGGAGCTCTTAGCGGAACTCACACCACTTTCCCCGTCTCCTTCTTCGTCTTGGCTTGCTGTTCTTTTCGTGCTTTACGAGCCGGTTCTAGCCGCTCGGCGGCTCGCTCCCCCCCGTCTCTTTGTTCGGCGGTTTGGAAGCACCTTTTCTTGCTTTTGATTCGTTGCATCCGAAAGTCTCGCTTCTTCTGCTGAATGTCAATCTCGCGCACATCGCATGCCGAGACCAAGCGAGGAGATGCCGAGAACCTATCTAAATGTATCCGTGCGTACAAATGCGTTACCAGGGCACCGAAATGCTCTTCGAATCTCGTATACCCAACTTTGTGCGAGAAGGAAATGTATTCGTCGTTCATGCACACCCCGATCCCTTTGTTTGCCGCAGTCATGGGTCTATCAGGATGTATTTGTCCTCATAGCCCCCACAGATAGTGCATCGTTCTCGAGCGTCGTCTCGGAAAGAATTTGGGTTGGTACGGCCGAGAACAAGAGAGGGTTCTGCCTAGTCCTTGTTCTCGCGTAGGTTTCCCACCACTCCTTAACATGGGGGGTAGCTTTGATGAGTGCAAAAATAATCTTCTCCTGGGCCCTAAAAGTCATGAACAAGAGAAATATCCTCTTCAATAGATTCAACCATCTATCTACGGCATCTGCGTCTATTTGAACCTCAAATATGGGAATGTCAAAATTTACTTGTACCTTAAAGGGAGCCTCTAACCCGCAGTGGCTACCGGATGCGTATGCGCCGCCTTGCAAGTACCGTCGAAGGATCCGAGCAAAGCTATCCATCATCATGTTCCTTTGTTTTTCGAGGGCCTCCCGAGCAATATTTTGATAGGATCTCCTACTCCCTCATCTTTTCGTCCCCCATGGTGGTCCGCTGCTCGTTAGTCGATTTTGCAAAGGTTCCACCTCGTACCGAAGCCTCAGTTCCTTATACCCCGACCTCGTTGGGGACATGCAAAGAAGGATCGAGAAAAGCGTACCGCTCGATACCACCGATCCCAGACGTACGCAAGAACGCAACAGACGAAACACATAACCATAAACATAGAGATGTGTGCCGGAAATAACACTTCATTTCTATTAATATCAAAGAACCGAACTTTGCTTAAGGTATTAATGAAATAAAACTAGCGAAATGTAGTTATCTCTCCGAGAAGAGATGTATGCCAAGGTGCCTCCGAACCGAGTTACAATGAGGCCGAGGGCCTATTTATTATTGAGAAACAATGGAGAACCTCAACATCCCAAAACCTAACCCTAGGAGATGAAGCGCAAACTATGGGCCCCGTTTGGGCAAATTGGTGTTTCAACTTCCGTGACGTAACTTTGGCATACTATCTCCATTTCGTACGCATGATACATCATTAGAAAGCTCTATCCGAGGACTACAACTTTTGTGACGATTTTGATGATCAAAATGGCAACAAATTTAATACCCAAAAAACGTTGTTTAGGGCCTCAAAATGGCTCCGAAAGTTCAGGACCCGAAAACTCGCTAAAAATAGTAAGTTAGCGAAACTGAAAACCGAAAGAGACAATGGTGGGGCTCATGGAATAAAGTGGCCACCAATATCCACCTGGATTCCATTGAACCGGCTTATGTTTCAATTTAATAGTTCAACCAGTTTATTAGTATCATTCACAGATTCATGCCCAATTTTCCAATAAATACAAATCACACAGTAACCCGATTAAATGAGTATATATTCTAAACTTGCCATCGATCCTTCAATAGTAACAATATAAATGCCATTCCTATCGCAGGTCTTATTCACGCATAGTTAATCGAGCCTCAATATTCTTCACACATAATTCATCAATCAAGGCACGTATATTTCAGAAACAATTCTTTCATTCATGTAATTGAAACATTTACAACTTCTCGTCTCTAACAGGTCTTCAACCTGGCGATTCTCTATTCTCCTACCGCTCTCTCGAACAACCTTCTGTGTCTCCTTGCTTAATGCCTTTAGGTTTACATTTATATAAGAAAATAATGGATCGATTCAAATTTCTCCTTTCTAACAAAATTAAAAAAATCCCCGAACTTCTCAATTCTAAATTTACTTAAACCGACTCTAACTCATTCCTATCCCGCAATCCTTCGAATCTCTAACCTCTTTCACATGCCCAACTAATCAACTTCTTCTTCTCCTCTAATCATTCGAGGGCGCTAAAATTCCTCTACATTTTATTAAAACCCATCGATTTTATTATATATAAAATATAACCCTTTTGAAGACTTAAAACTCCTAAGGCTATAAAACTACATGGAATTTGTTTTAGCCTAATGCCCCTGCATCAGACAATAATTTACAAGAACTATCCCTAATTTTTTTCTCACATATTCAAATGGCTCTCTAACAAGATAATTTACAATAACTATCCCTAATTTGTTTCTCACATATTCAAATGCTTCTCTAACAAGAGGCTTTGTGGGTATGTATTCCATCTTCATTATTTTCTCAAAGAATTACCGTGTGAGGAAGCGGTACTTTGCGATGATATGTTTAGTGATCAAGGAAGTAGAATATTTATTTTTGAAATTATTATTACACTTGTATTGAAACACTTAATAGATATATAGATTCACTGAAATTCTCTACCTTAATATTCCTCAGAGAGCCCATTTCATCCAAAACACTCAAAAAGAAGTAACTACTATGTATTCCACTTCTACTTCAGAGCAGAGAAAGTAATGACTCTCTTTCTTTGCTTAACCATTAAACTGGGTAGAGATCTTTCATAAGTAGAATTATACATTGTCCACTTGTACTTTTCATGTCATCAAGACAAGCCTAGTTGAATCTCTATATGTTGTCAATGTAAATTTCTCACCTTTTGGGTACTATAGTCCATTGTTTTTAGTTTCTTTCAAGTATCTTAATATCTGTTTATTGGTAATAGATGACTTTGTTTAGTTGTTGATTGAAATATTCCAACTAATATAAATTCCAAAATTATATCTACTCTTGTTTGTTATGTATATCAAGCTCTCATCATATGTATGTGTAAAGGTTATGATCAACAAATCACCTCATTCATAATCCATCATCTCCGTACATAACTTATCTAATTGATATGGAGATTCACTTAGGTCATTCATCATCCACTATCCGCACATAACTTGAATTCCAAAATTATATCTTGTCTAAACCTTGTTATGTATATCAAGTTTTATCAAATAGATGTAAAGGTTATGATCAACATCACCTCATTCATCATCCATCATCTCGTACAATCTCTCTTGCATCCAATTGACATGGATATTCACTTAGGTCATTCATCATCCATCATTTGCACACAATCTGTATGTTATGTGCATCTAATTGATATTCAACATGTATATAGTATTTAGAAACAAAATGTACTTGGATACAAAATATAGGTTTTGAATCAATTCAGTAAATGCTCATACATTCAATTTCTAGAATAGATATAATTATAAGTTTTTCTATTTTCATATCCATGGTAGTTCTATGGTGTGTGTAGTCTATAAAGGGAAAGGTAGCTCGGATCTCATATTTTATGAAAGGTGACATATCTAGTAAATGGCCCTATAGTCAATCTTTGCACAGATATAAATGCCCTTGCCATCAACATGTATATAGTATTTAGAAACAAAAATTACCTTGATACAAACACAGGTTTTAACTGGCATATAGTTTTTCATTTTTACATTCATGGTCTCAAATAATGAGAGAAAAAAAAACTTTTTATTCTCAATGTATGTAAAACACACAAATTGAAGCCATATTCCCAGAATAGATTCAAAGAAAGAAGTTTTCATTTTCACATTCATGGTCTCAAACAATGAGAGAGGAAAAAAACTCTTTATATTCAAATATGTAAAACACAACAGCTATAAAAGTTTCTCATTGAAACCATGGGCGATTCGGATACAAAATACAGGTTTTTAAATTCCAAGAGTACCCCCACAAGTCAATCAATATCTTCGAATAGTTTTAAACATAGAAGTTTATTTTCATTCATGTCTCAAACAAGGAGAGAAAAAAACCTTTACATTCAATGTATGTAGTATCAAAAATTGGCCAACATTCTTAGA